>VWZK01008065.1:3739-21172 GCA_013396935.1 Baryphthengus martii | reverse complement strand
GCAAAAAAAGTTAAATTGTAAGAGATCTCAGGGAGGCCATCTGGTCCTGCTTCTTGCTCACTGTATTTATTATGAATTTTTTTTTTTCAATATCTAACTGGAATTTTTCTTCATGCAGATTGTCTGTTGCTGCTTGTCCTTTTGCTGTGTACCACCTATAAGAGTCTGGCTCCAAGTAACTACTTTTATTTACAGCTCCCTAAATTGCAAAATGAATGTAGGAGAATTCGGAAAGGCAAAATAATACTCTAATGTGTGAAAGAGCTTCTGTAGAATCAGTGAGTAAGCAGATTGGACTTTTCAGACTTGAAAAAACAGGCTGGAAGGGAATGTGATAGAGATGTATACAATGTATTGGGTGACATAGAGAAAATGATTGTTCACTTTCTCTTCAGAAGCAAGAAGTATGGGCCATCAAATAACCACAGTAGGCAGATGATTTGAAACAAGCAGACAAATGTGTTCTTCAAAAACATGGAATTAAGTTATGCAACTGATTGCTACAGCGGTGGCTTGTAATATTTCATATAGATTCAGAAAAAATCTGAAAAGTTTATGGAAGGAAAATCCTTCTATGACTTTTAAGTGTAGAAACATCACATCATACACTACTAAGGCAGATCTTATAACACAGATCTTCAGAGGACAAAGATATGATCTGAAGAAGTATCATTCTCCTTTTCTTAAGCCATTGGCATAGACTGAGGTTTATCTTTGGTCTCAGAAAATGCAGCTGTTCTTAAATTTACTGTCAGTAAGTCTTGTTTTTCAGCCTACCCCTTACAATTCAGAAAGTAGAGCATTAATCTATATCCACTGCAGTGTTTTACAATATGTGTACATCAATTATGCATAATTTTTGGTGCTTTGAAAGGTGTTACTTGTATTTAAAACAGAAATTGTTCTTATCAAGAAATTATTATTGAATAGCTGTGCTGTTTAATTAGGTTCATTGTGTACTTGAGATATTTTTAATTAGGTTTAAGTGTTTTAATTTTTAATAACTCTATGTTACATCTTCATGATTCTGCACAGTGCTGCTCCCATTTCTAGAAATCTACAGTAGCAAACTAAGAAAATGCATATTATAATTATTAGGAAGGTGCTCTGAAGATAGGTGGTGATCTCAGTGCAAATAATCGATTCATATTCAGCCAGCAACTCATTCTGTGTGTGAATGTCATGTTAATAGTTTAAAATACTCTATTTTGTTTGATAGGGATAGCATGATCCTTTATCTGGAGATACCCGGTTCTGTCATGGATGAGAAGGAAAAAGGCTTTTGAAGTATGAGTTCAGTCTTATTTTTGAAATCAAATCATAGTTTTCCAAGACATTAGTGATGTTCTACTGTATGTTCCAGTTTTAAGTACACAACAATTCCAGGCACTAGGGATTGGGGAAGAGTGGCTGGAAGGCTGCCCATCAAAAAGGGACCTGGGTATACTGATCAACAAGCAGCTGAACATGAGCCAGCTGTGTGCCCATGTGGCCAAGAAGGCCAACGGCATCCTGGCCTGTGTCAGGAATAATGTGTCTAGCAGAACCAGGGTGGTGATTGTTGCCCTGTACTTGGCATTGATGAGGCCTCCCCTCAAGTACTGGGTTCAGTTTTGGGCACCTCAATACAAGAAAGACTGGAGTGCTGGAGTGCATCCAGAGGAGAGCAACTAAGCTGGTGACAGACCTGGAGAACAAGTCTTGGAGCAGCTAAGGAAGGTGGGGCTATTTAGTCTGAAAAAAAGGAGACTGAGGGGAGACCACCTCTCTCTCACCAGTTACGTGAAAGGAGATTATAGAGAGGTAGGTGCTGGTCATTTCTCACTAATAGCTAGTTACAGAACAAGAAAGAATGGCCTCAAGCTGCACTGGGGAGGTTTGGACTGGACATTAGGAAAATTTTTTTCACGGAAAGGGTTGTCAGGCATTGGAACAAGCTGCCCAGGGAGGTGATTGAGTCACCATCCCTGCATGTGTTTAAAAGCCTTATGGATGTGGTGCCTGGGTATGTGGCTTAGTGGTGGACTTGGTAGAGTATGGTTAATAGTTGGACTCGATAATCTCAAGGGTATTTTCCAACCTAAATGATTCTATGATTCTGTGATAAATCACTAATCTCTATTCTCATGCCAGGTATCTATAGCATTCCAAAAGCAAAAATTTTACTTGTTCTTCCCATTATCTAAATCTGAAGCCTTAAGATGAATGTTGTTCTGGTACCTTTCTCATCAGGGAAATCGTATCTTCAAACCAGAAAAAAAGCTAGCGCTCACTTTACAAAAAGGAGAGCATCTTAATTGCTGGCAGATACTCTCTGTTCATTGAACATATAATTTGCAGTAACTAGCAGGAGTTCCTCCCTTCTGGTTTTGTCTTGCAGCTCTTGTACTGTACTGAAATCCTTTTCATCAAAATCTTTGGGGACCAGTTCCCTGCCAAATCTCAGAAACAGTACTATCATGTTCATCTTTCAGATATCACTGATTATGTTGTTCTAATTGAAATCTTTCCTTCTGAGAATGTTTCTCTTTCAGTTAGAGTTCTCATCGTATTTCCTTGAAATTTTCTGTGAAGGTTCTATGTCATTTTCAAGCCCACGTTCAACTTCTGTATTCTTGCTGATGATTCGTATTTGATTCATCACGACGTCTTTGTTTGAACAAATTAATATTAAAGTTTTTGTGTATTTATATCACCTATATGTACATAACTGGCTAGTGTTTTTAGCAGTATTCAATATATACTGTGTGGTCTTTTGTCCCACTTACTGCTAATCTTCCACCATGTAATCAGCAGAGATAGTGTTACTATTTGCCTGTGCCTTAGAAACATTAATTCTGTTTTCTCTTTATCTTAGATCTCTCTCTAGCTACTTACTTCCTTGCTTTTTTACAAAGAGTATAGATTATTTTTCTTTTATAATACTATCTAAGATAAGCAGTTTTTCTGGATTTATACAGCTTAAAAGCTTTTTAAGTCTTTCATGTTATGCAGTTGACACATAACGCAAAATCTTGTGCCCTTTTGCTTTGCCTTGCTTGCATTCTTTGAAAATACTATTGCGAGTATGATTCATATGGCCTGTCATTTTCATAGTGTCACACTTCAGGGTGTATTGTGTTATTTTTCATGAACTCAAGATTTCCAGTGATTTTTATCTAATGACAGGACTGTATGCCTGGCAAAATGGAGATTCTTGTTCACAAGACCCTAACCATTGTAGTGCATGACCATACAAGATAAATTCTAATGAAAGATCTGTGAAAATGGGCAGGACCACATGCTACACAAGATCCCCCAAAGTGAATAGACAATGCTTGACTTTCTGTATGTCGTATATAAAGATGCACTTGAAGAAATCCTCAAGCAAAATAGGGAGTGCTTTGCTTGCCTTTTTCAACTGGCCTGAATCCTGTACTTTTTTTGGTTCTTTTGCCTTATATTTCTTCTTTACATCTTGTCAGAAGAAAAAATTGAAAGTAAAATTAAAAGTGCCAGAGTGGTAGTTTTCTGCTGTGACAGCTCTTGAAAAGAGATAAAGTAGTTGTTTAAACTATTGAAAGGGAAAGACAGAGCTGGAATTAAAGGTCTGACTGAGGTGTCTGCAACTGGGAACAGTGTTACAGCATTCCTTGTTTTGTTGCCAAAGAATTGTAACACTGCTTTGTCCAAAACCTGTTGTTTGTAAAATACAACAGAGCGCTCTGATGTTTACAAGTAGTTGCTGTCAGTTTCGCAGTAAAAGAGTTGTCTTCGTAAGTATTTTCTGTATTATTTGGAAATAAAAGTAGTAGTGCTTGATATTGTTTACCAAAGAGGACAGTAACAAGAAGTCCCACCCATAAACTGCCTGTTTGTGTTCCATAAAAAAGTTCATCAGTCTTGCATCATTCTAAAGAGTTGGATTTTCAGCAGTTTTGCTAGGTGTGCTTGTCAAATGGGTAGAAAATTCATGACATCTTCTAAGTGCCAGTCCCAAGTCTGGTGGAGATTCATTTTAATTCATTCTGGAGAGTGATTACAACCATGGCTAGTCCTAAGAGGGAAATACTAGCCAATGTATTTTTCATAACTCCTTGTATGATGTGCTCTTGTGCCACAGGTACATTTAAACACAAACAATGAAATAGGTTAAAAATGTTCTCTAATGGCAGTATATATTTGCATACATACCTAGCTTCTTAATGGTAAACTACAATTTATTCTGCAGTAATTCAGTTACTGCATAAAATATTATGTCCCACAGATTAGTTCTTGTTGTTTTTTTCTATGAAATTGATGTATTGTAAAATAAAGTGATAATCATGCTACCATTTTACTAACATCCCTGACAGTAATTAATTTAAACCAAAATGAAACTGAATTATCTAGTTTGTTTTAGTAGCTGCATCATATATGCTAGCAAGCATACTACTCCATAATGCTCTCTACAGCATCCCTGACTCAGAGCTCCTAATTCCTTTGAAGTGTCCTTCTCAAGTTTGTTAGTGAAGTAATATGTCTTACAAGTCTGTCTGAAGTGTTTGTAGTGACTACATAGCCAGCATGATTGTGCTGGTCAGATGTCTGATTTTTATTGATAGCAGCATTGTGTTGAATTGTAATGAACTCTTCTAGAAGACACAGAGAATCTCTACTCTGTTAGCCTCCTTCAGAAATTTTAAATAACCTAATATCCTGAGAATCCTAAATGCTTTGCTAAGCTGTAAGGCCCTTGGCTAAGAGATTCAAAATTTAGTGTGGCTAGGGTACAGATCACTAAAAGACGGCTCTAATGCATGTTAGAAAGTCACGGAAAGACAGTTTAATGTGTAAGACTTAAAATAATATACCCTGGTGTAACTAATGAGACCATGCACATATATCTATATAAAATGTAGATAGGCTATTCTGAGCTGTATTCTTATACTAGTTTAGGAAAAAAAAAATAATTTCTAGTATGTGTAAAAAAAAATAAAATAAAATAAAAAAATACAAATAATGTCTTTACACTGGTCAATATACCAGTGAAAACTAGCAGTAGTTTGAACAGGGCATGGGCTGCTTTTTGAACGAAGCCAGGGGTTATCCCTTAAACCTGCATTTTGATGTTCCTTCTATTTAATGTAACTAATAGCCCCTATGTATTGTTCAGCGGTGCTTCTCAAAGTTGTCTGATGACCCAATCCGTGAGCCTTTCTGGTACTTTGAATCAAAAAAACCCAAACTCTCTTGTTAAAAGTGTTGTTTGATAAAGAGAAACTGGTGAATGTGGAACCTAACTTGTTGCCTATTGTTGTCATTAGCTAAGCATGCTTTTAGTGTGAATTAGAAAACTCCTGAGCTTGTTTAGGGGAGGTATATTGGAATTTGAGCTTCTTTTGGTAACTTACTTTTTTCCTGCAACGTAAGAAGTATACATTTAATTGCGGTTGAATCTCATGGTGCACTTCTGAAGAGATGTGTGAAATGAATGGGTCATTTTGCACTCAGCGTGCAAGCAAAATTAGACTCTGTATCTCGCTATTGTTAGTGAGATTTTAAAGAATTTTTTTGTGTGTGTAACCGGTTTAATTCATCAATATTATAAAAAATAAAAAGCAGGACTCAGCACGGAGTTTTTCATTGTAAGAAAATTATTTGGCATACAATATTACTTGAGTCTGATAAAAGGACTAAAAATATTGTTGATGGTTAAGTGAGCATATAGTTAATACTAACTAATGCTATTGAACTACCTATTACTGTTTCGACTATTTAACTGGGTTTTGCCCTCCTTTTTCACAGCATACGAATTAAGGCACATTGCAGAATTTTGCTAGCGAGTTAATAAATTTATTTTACTCTGACAATGTTTAATCTGTATCCCGTAAACTAAATTGTATTTGGGAATCATTTTCAAAACCTGATATATTCTGTATACTGAACATACAGATTTGTTACTTCTTTGGAAGTCCTGGAATAAACTGAAGCTGCATTTGTTACATCATCAGATTTTCAATTTCTTCAGTTAAGTGTGTCTGCCCAGATCTTGGAAGCAGTTACGTTTTGTAACACTAAGAAGCAATTGTAGTCTGTCTCCATTATCAGATTCTGACAGTTAAGGCAACATATAGCTAAATAAAATCAGGTTATTAATGTGTGATTTCTCTGCTTCAGGTTTAATTACTTTGCAAATACTAACTAAAATATCTTGTCTCTTTTTAAGTGACTTACAAGCAATAAAGTCAGTGTTAAAAATACATTTTTCTATTTTCTGAGAGATTCTTTGATATTAATTTTGAGATCTGATGGTAGGTAGAGATTAAGTATACAGTCTTTGGACTACGTCAAGTTATGAACACCTCGGAATTTACATTGACTTATGCTTAACTAGAGATTCTTTAATGCTGTTTCTGTGTTCCAGTCAAAACCCTTGTCTTACAGAATTTAAAATTCAGACAGTGGCTGCACTTACGGTTTACAGTAGTGCCAGAAAACAAATGGATTCTATCAGTTACACTGATTGGTACTATATTGGTACTAATATTCATACTAATATTTACAAATAATGTATTGTTAGAGAAGAACATGTTAATAAAAGGAAAAAAAAAAAACAAACCCATATATTAAGTAAGGATAATGTACATGTCTGGTTTTTTGGTTTACTGTGTGGGCTTTTTTTTATTGTATGGTTTCAAATCAATGTCCTTTTAAAATAATAGGTATTTCAGGAGTACTGAGAATTATATCCTCTGCTTTTAGACTACAAAAAAAAAAGCAATTCTTTTTATAGTTAACAATAGTGATACTTAAAGTAATTGCCAAAAATATTTAAGGAATTCTGTAATTTGTCAGTGGTGAAATTTATGTTAGATTAATCCCACTGATGTTGCCACTTACTGGTTCATATCAGCAGAAGCTCAACTCCTATCTTTTATTTAAATAAAATCCAGGAGTCTGCATTCCATGTTCTCCTATAATTCAATTATCATACCAATTTGCTTGTTCTCACTGGAGATACTGCTTTTTCTCCTAGGATAAGAAGGACAAAGTCTCAAGATTTGACACTATACGTCATTCCATAGCTGGAATTATAAGGTCTCCAAAATCCATGTTGGGCTCCTCATCGGTAAGTAGTATCAATAATGTGGTGTTGTACTACCTCTGCTATCTTTACAGCTTAAGTAGGATTTTTTTTTTTTTTCTGAAGCATCATGCATTTCTAACTACATGGTCAAAAATTGCATTAAAATTTTAGAAAAGCACGGTTCTGATTGATAGTAGATGTGATAATATCGTGGCATAATAGCGTGTCAGAACAATTGACTTCACTTTAGGAAGAAGAAAGAGACTATGTATGTTGCTGGCAGCTCCCAGGCTGGTGCTGTACTTTTAAGAGTACCCTTTCCAGTGAGTGTGATTTACTGAAAATGCAGTGTATTGTGATATTCTGTAGGAGGTCAAGTGGTCATGCATGTTTTACCCAATGTTGCAATAATTATATTCCCCACATTTGCTGTGAAGGCACTAGTGTATAAGCATGCTGTTGTTGTTATTACCGTTACTCTTATTATTACTACTACTTCCTCAATAACTGTTACTAGTTAAGTAACTAGGTATTGTACATTTTACTTCAGTTCCTACTGAGAATGGTTATTGAGTATTTCTTACTTCTAAGTTGACTTTTGTTCAGGTCCTTTAATAGATGGAGAAACTTTCTTGTTTCTTTTTTTTTTTTTTTTTTTTGTTTTGTTACTGTTCTGTGTTTTCCTGAAGTGGAATCTGTCATCATCCCAACCCTCTCAATTAAAAAAAAGCAAAACATAAAAAACAAAACAAAACAATAACAACAGAAAAAAACCCAACTCCCAGAAAGTTTTCGCAGAATTTTAAAAGCTGCCTTTTAATTGTGATCTTGTCGGATGAAACATTACTTCAAAATACCATTTTTGAGAAAACTTTAGAATGAGTAGGCCTTCTATTTTATGCTGCAGATTGCATCCAAAGGCCCATTAAAGGACTAAATAAAGTTTATTTAAGCTAAGCCGTGCTCAGAATGTGTGGAAGAGATTACAGCTCTGTGTGTGTGTATACATATGTGTGTGTAAACATATATGTGTGTATACATGTGTATACATAGGAAAATTGTATATAGTGGTAAAGGAATAATAAATACGATAATGACATAAAATCAGAATGGGAGAAGTTTTCCTATTAAAATATGAAAGTTGCATGGCATGTTTGAAAAGTAATAGGAAGACCACTGCTAAGATGCAATATCCCTGGAGATAGGCAAAATCTGCACATTACCATGATCTTTGGTTTATAAAACTTCTAATGGATGTAAAAATGCAACATTTCACTTTAAAATGTATGTTGCTGTGACCTCTGTTCTTTTTGTATGTGAGACATAGCCTTCAATTGTATTTATTTGCATGCATTATACAACTTGTTATGATTTAAAAAAAAAAGGAATAAAAATAGCTACCTGAAACTACCTGTGAGAAAAATTGGAAGAGGCAAAATTTCAAGAAGAGGATCAAAATAAAACATTAAAGATGAAATGAGAGGAAGTCAGTGTCAAAATTGTCATTGGTTTTAATTAAACTGTCATTTTAAATAACCTATATGCCTCATTTTGATTTTAATTCTAATTTATATCACTATTAATTTCATGGAAGTTGGTGTAAACCTGGTTGTAGATGCATGATACGTAGGATTGCTGAAGCCTGAGAATATGTTCTGGAGAAAGGTTGGAATTGGCTGTTTGAGGCAGAAGGTAAAGTCTGAGTAACAAGCATCCATACGATTACGTATCACTTTAATGAGCTTCAAAGTAAAAATATATAAATCAGTCAATTTGCTACACGAATTAGTACTTAAGTCTCAGTGTGATCATCTACTTCAGTTTTTCTGGCTAACAACTATATAGCTGTGCTTATGGCTAAATGTATAAACTGGTACTTAAACTTACTATCCATCAACAAAGTATACAAAGTGATTACTGAAGGTGTACTATAAAATAATAACATACATTAAAAAAAATTGTTACTGTTTTTTTTTAATAAAACAATACAAAAAGGGATATCAAAACAAAGTAGAAAAAGAACAGGTACTGGTACTCTAAAAATGTGATGTTAACTCCCTGTTTTGTATTGTATGTTTTAAGTGTATTGAAACTTTAAAAGTGGAGCCATATCTTGGTTTAATTGTAATACTATTTTAAAACCACCATCCCCTGTTTAATTAGTAGGAGAAGTTGGATTTTGTGTCTAAGTACAGAACACAATTTTTTTTTGGTATGTGTCGCCTAAGTTGTAGAGAAACTATACTTCCAAAAGCAGCAAAGAGTTTAACTGTTACTTATGTGTTACCTCATATATGATTTACATGTTGTCAGAATGGGAAGATAAATGATAATATAGGGAAAAATAGTTTGAGGAGAAACCAGCAAGATTAGGGATTCAAGTGGCTTCTGTTGGACAAAACGCAAGCCAGTTTTCTATAATAGCAAGAGACATAAATTTAATCAAATGAGGAGAGAAAACACAAGCAAAGGAGCAACTTGCATGTACCTGTAATGCAGTGCTGAATGAACTGAATGATCAGTCTGAATGAATTGCATCATGAGTGCCAGCTTCTGCCCTTTTGCCTGGTTCTTTTTTTGCCTCTGAGGCATTTGAGCTTGGCACAGACATCTGTTACTGTTTATAGGACAACTCTTTTATGGTTTATAGAACAATAGGTGAAATTTATGTTTGTTTCCTATGTTATATTAACACGTGGGAATGAGACTTTTTGAGGTATAACTTAGAAAGGCAGCCAGGAATCCATAAGCAAAGTCATTTTTATTAACCAGAAACTTTTAACATGAAAGTGCTAAATACTTACAGATACTTGAAAACAAGTAAATTCCCTATTTTTGGTCTGCTCATTGTCACTCTGAGAGTCTAAGATAATTACTGGTGTTTTTTGACTAGGTAAGTCATCTTCACCTAATTATCTCCACAAGAAGACCTTAAATGTGCAAACAGCCTCCACCATGCCCATAGCAGCACCATGTCATTTTTTAACCTTGCATGCACCAATGGAATATTTCCATTATCTTTCCTCATCCCCACAGGAGAAATACTGTATTATCCTTCATAATATGAAGGAAAACTTGGTGGTTTGGTTTTTTTTGTCAGGACAGAGCAGCAGGAGACCTTAATTCAGACTTGTGTGCTTTGTTTATATCTCTTTGATCTTGTTTAATTGAGGTGTGGGTCTTTCTTCTTCTTGAGGCTTAGATCCATTCAACTGGCAATAAGGCACTGTGCATCTGCTCACTCATTCCTACCTGTCTCCAGTGGGATGATGAGGAGAAAAAATATAACAAAAGGCTTGGAAGGTCAAGACGAAGGACAGGGAAGGCTTGCTCATTAGTTATGGTCATGGATAAAAAACATACTTGACTTGGGGAAACAAAGTCAATTTACTTTAAACAACAAAACCACCACTAATTTACCAATTGAATCAGTGAGAAACAGTGAGAAATACAACCGGATCTTGAATATAACCCTTCCCCTTGGTCTTCCCTTCTTCCCAGAATCTGCTGTGCCACCTCCTCCCCTACAGTGGTGTAAGGGAGCAGGGAGTTTGTGTCATGGTCAGTGCCAGTCCATTCAATGTTGTTTCTGCCACTCCTTCCTCTTCAGGGAGAAGACTCGTCACAGTCCTCCCCTGTCGCAGCTTAGTGTCCTATGGACAAGTGTCCTCTACAAATTCTTCCATGGGCTGTGGTCCTCCTAGTGATGGACTGCTGCAGCATGGGCTTCCTTCAGAGTTGCAGCCGCCTTTGGGAGCAGTCCCCTGCTCCATGGGCTTCAGGCAGAATTCTGGCCCTCTATTTATCTCTTAAGGGCTGCAGGGGCTCGGCCTGCCATCTCACCATAGGCTGAAGGGGAATGGCTGCTCCGGAGTGTGTCCTTTCTCACTGACCTCAGTGTCCACATTAATTTTTTTCTCTCATGTCCCACTCCTCGCTCAAACAAAATAGCTCCCAAAACAGAAGAACTTGTCCAGCAGATTTTTCCCTCTTAAGTGTGTTATTGTAAAAGTGCTGATTGTCCTGGCCAGAGGAGGGTCTTACTTGGAGCTGAGGGAGATTCTCAGAGCTTCTTACAGGAGCCCATGCCAGTAGTCACCTCCCCCACTACCAAAACCTTTACAGACACAAACCCAACATAGCGCTGTTATCTGAAATGCAGTTTAGCAAGTTGATCTACCTGTTCAGCTCACAATACGGTGTGCATTGTGTTACTTTGTACAGAGCATTACCACTCTGGCAGTGAGAATTTCTATGAGCTCTGGCACTAATGATTTTGAATGAAATACAGTTTAAGTAAGGACTTGTCTATCTAGCCATAACAAATAAATCTGAAGTGGTCATTGAACAAAACAGATTTTTTTCTCAGTGTTTTCTTAAGCAAGATAAACTTGTTAAACTTAAAATGTGAAATTATAGGTTAAAACTAATTAACTACCATTTATAGCCAGTGAAAATAACTTCTTATTCAGAAACTCTATGATAAAGTTGATACTTTTTACCTAGGTGTATGTTCTGTTTCATAGGGAAAATATCTTACAGAGCTATCCCAGATTTGTGAATTCTGATAAAACACTGTATCCAATTCCATTGCTTTGTATAAATTAATTTCTTATGTGTTGATGTCTGAGAAGTTTCTATCTGAATGAAGAAATGGAGCATTTTGAATTGTTAATAGCACATCAGAATGTGTGAGAAAGAGTTGGTTGGTATGGGTTAGGAAAAATAGCAGGCTGAGCGTCAAATACTATATGGTTTTGTGGACTTTTTCATGAACTTCGTGGTTTTATGTATTCATTTTTTAGGTAATAGAAAAGAAGGTGATTGGTATGCCTTTTGCATAAATGTATGAGCCTTGATTTTGTATGTTAATAGAAATAAGTAATGTAGATACAGAAATAGAAATTACTATTGTTTGTTATGCTTTTCATTGAAAAGTAATCTCTAAAAATGTATTGTTATAGTAACATTTTTCCTCAATGTTTTTCCCAAGTTCTTTGATGTAATTTCCACCACTGAGAAACCATTGGCTGAGCAAGACTGGTATCATGGTGCAATTCCAAGAATAGAAGCTCAGGAGCTGTTAAAACAGCAAGGAGACTTCTTGGTGCGAGAGAGCCACGGGAAACCTGGTGAATATGTCCTTTCTGTGTTTTCAGATGGACAACGGAGACACTTTATCATACAATATGCTGATGTACGTCTCAGATATAGTACTGAATATTAAATGTTAGGAAGTTTATAGTTCCAGCTAAATAATTTATGATCTAAGTAATTTACTATGGCAAATGGATTTAGCGTGTATAATGAAAATATGAAAGCTGTTGGAAATATTTCCATAAGTACTTAAATGAGGGGAAAAGGTCATTTTGGAGAATGAAGAAAAAATGTTATGGGGTTATTCAACATTTTTTATCTTATATTGAAAAGCCAAGATAGTTCTGTAAATATTTTCAAATCTAGAACTTGTTGCTACTAATTTATGCATGTACATTTATTTATTTTTAAACCCGTTTTCATGGCTGTTACTGTTTAGGCAACTTTTAATTCAGACTGTAAAGATTCCATTGAATTTTCCTGAAGAATGGAAGCATTAATGGAGGAGAAAATAATCTGTGTTGGTTTGTATACAGTTGGGAGTGAAAGTCCCAGCTGCTCTAGAGCTACTTATGTATCTTTTAGCCCTATGATTATTGTTTTGTTCAGCACTTGTGGAAATTACAGAGTATGTATGCTTATAAGGACCAGAACTGATACCCTTGTTGCTCTAAATTAGGAAAAATTGATCAGTTTCTAAAACATGTTAATTTTTTATATGCCTTTATTCAGTGTAATTTTTTTTATTCTTCTTAATGCCTTACTTTTTTAAGGTATAATTTTTTACCTTTCAGAATTTCAGACTCATTCAAAGTATGACAGTTCTCATAACATTACTAGGAATTCTTCGTGAAGTATGATGCAACAGCAAATCTTTCTCAGTTTTGATTCAGTCGTGCTGGCAAAACCTATTTCGGTCTCTTGTAATAAATTCTCCCATATACAGAAAAATACGCACATTTAATCACATAACAATGTTTACACTGAGGGAAATTCCTTGTCTAAATTCCCTGTTCATGAAACATGCCTGAATGAAGTCAATATTGTGTGGCTGGTTTATTTGATTTTAATGAGAGGCAATAGTCGATGATGATAGACACTTGTCCAGCTGCAGTTTTCCTTAATTTTCACTTAGTCTTTCATTAGTTTTCCTGGTAGATGTGAACCTCAGACAAAGTCAGCATTTTATTTTATTTTGATTTTATGACCTGCGAATATTTTCATTTGTCAGACTGCTAAATGAGCAAATCAAAGCAATAGAGAACAATGAAGTAATTAAGAGCAACGAAATTACCTGTACATAGAAAACAGGGGTTTACAAGATGCTTGGAGCTCTCAGATCCCAACCTAGTAGAAATAAATGCACCTTGTATACTTGATGCAGCTGAGGTAATTTTATGTAAATTTTGTGGCAAGTAGATCTTCAAAAATCATGGACTGGGCCTTCAAGTCAGATTAAATAGAGAGTTTTTTAAATAAATATTGCTTTGAGGCCTGCCTGTAAGCTGATTCGTTCTAGTATTTTTTTCTCCACACACACACAAAAATAATAAAAACCTATCTTTATTTCTATAATTTCACTACTTTGTCTTAGGAATGAAATTTGAAATGACTGATACTGTGTACTATTGCATAGCTTTGGACAGTCCAAACATCACCAGATGATTAGATCTGTCTGCTCATAAAGTTAGTAACAGGGCATTGGGTTCATCTGCTCTTGGGATTCGGTTGTGGCAGATTTTCTTGACAGTCATGGAAGTTAAAACTTCTTTTCTTAAAGAAATGCAGGACTCCTTATGCAGTCCTGTGGAGTGAAATTTCTGCATTTATTTTGAAAAACCCCACTAATTGTAAAAAGAAAAGAAGCTTAGTAAGCTCCAAAAAAGGAGTTTGTAGACAATGTGACTTGTTATAGTCATATGGTTACATGGTCATGTGGCAAGAGACATTGTGTTTATGAACATTTCTGTAGGGAAGTTTGAGGAGAGTTTAGTGCAAGGACTTTGCTTGTTTTCTTACATTAGTATGAACAATGTGCGATCAAGTCTCTGCGACTGGTCAGTTCACACTCTTGGGTCACTGGCAAGTCCCCGTGTGGAGAACATACACAAATTTTCTTCTGCGTCAAACACTGAAGGGCAGAGTGGGACATAGACTTGCTTTAACAGTGGTCCTTTATTGCCTCAGTGTTCTTTTTCTGGTTTTACCATTATTTAAAAGGCTAATCTTGACGAAACTCTGTGTGAGTTCATCGTTCAGCTTTAAGCATCAAAATTCACTTCTGTCATTCTAGACTACTGTTGTTTTTCGCTGCTGCTTATTTCAGCCTATGCTATTTTCAAATTGTTTGTTAGTGATCTTAATGGTCAGGATTCCATGTAAATACACAAAATCAAAGAGTATTGTTTGCCCTGAAGGTCTTAAAAAGATGGGAACAGATGTGTGCACGATTGGGTCTACGATGAAGAAATAATAGGCAGTACTGGTTATTGTGTTAGCGAGACTCTGCACATCAGGTTTTTTGGATCATCAGCACAGAAATATGAAGGAGCTTCTTTGAAAAGGGTAGGGATTTGTATTACTGGTCAATCAAAGCTGAATTGTGATTTTATAAATGAATGAAGTTGAACAACAAAATAAGTAACAAAAAGCATTCAGACTGTGAAAACGTTTTTATGATAGAGAACTAGAAATGTTAAAAATAGGTCACATGAAGCAAGCTATCTTTACTAACAGCGATAAGAAGTTTCAGAAAGTTAATGCTTTAACCTCTAAGGAAGAGAAACTTACAATGCATTGTGCAAGCAATTTAACCCAGGGGTTAGAAAGAAAAACATCTGCATACCAGTGGGGCAGTTTTTCATTGCGAGAGTTGTGTAAATTAACTTGAATCACCATTTGTGTTTTGAAGTTTTTTAATTGTGGTACTTGTTGCCATTGTCAGGCTGACTTACGACGGAATAGTTCTCTAATTGTAGATGCTGAGTCTTGTATAGGCATGAGATTTTATCCTGCTTCCCAGTCAGCTGCAGCGTATAATTTAAGACACTCAAGAAGATGAAATAAATACTTCTTGCTGTTTTTTTCCCATCAAATGTATGGGCAAAGATAAGCAATGAAAATACACTTTTTGCCCTTAACAAAGAATGATATGTCATAGTAGTCATTGCTAAGAAAATGTAATGTGCTTCTTAAAATATATTAAGAGGTTTAATTGCTTCCATTGTGTTAAATTATGTGTATAAAAAGAAATCCATGAGGGGCGGAACAAGTTTTGTGTTGCCCAACTTCTCTATGAATTACATGCATGAACTGCCTTTATTTTTGACTGCTGTAGACTCTTCTGGTATATACTGTTTATTTAAGAGCAATCATGCATCTTATGCCCTGTGCCAGATATTTATTAATTTTATCAAACTTAAATGCTGTATGGTCTTAGTAAGATAGTGTTACTTATGTCCTATTTATTTTATTGTCAGATGGTTTTTTTTTGTTTGTTTGTTTATTTTCTGTAATTCTTAGAACTTTAAGTAATTGGGAAGTTAGTGGTTTTTTTCTGTTTTAGAATATTTTTATTTCACTCTGTTAAGAGTTTAAACTGTCATCTCTTTAAATTAATAGTTTAAATAAATAGTTATCATGTTGCCTTAAATGACTGATACTGTAATTTTGCATTTATTAATTTATCATCTTCCTAACTATTGTTCCACCTAATTCAGTAGAAATGCTATTAAATAGATCAGGAAAGAAATCTAATTCTTTAAAAGCAAACATTTCTATGTGTTGTTATTAATGAGGGAAGCTTGGTGATGCGCTTTTGTGGTTTCTTGTTCCACATATTGCTTGTAAAGAAACAATTATTTCCTTTTCCCTCCATACAGAATCAGTATCGTTTTGAAGGAACTGGGTTTCCAACTATTCCTCAGCTCATAGAACATCATTACACAACAAAGCAAGTTATTACAAAGAAATCAGGTGTTGTTCTGCTGAATCCTGTTGTTAAGGTAATGCATACATTTCAAGAACTCTATTTAGCTGAAAAGAATTTAGAGAGGTCATGTTATTTTTTTAAATACGTTCCTATGCAACATCTCAGAATATGTTTCATTCTTGCTCATTCGGTGTGTCTCTTTTTTTTGAGCTTTTTCAACCTTCTCTGCTCTGTGCAGCACATTCTGTTAGAATAATGCTCCATCCTAAGTCTTGTAATAAATCTTTACTATTTTGAAAGAATGACATTCAGCATCTGAGAGCATATCTTTCTATTTTTCTTTTTGATTTCCCATTTGGATTTCACTACTAAGTAATTGAAGTTAAGTTTGAATTTATTCATAGTTTTGTGTAACTATGTATAATCAAAGAAGTTTTCTGATACTTAAAGTATGGAAGAAATAGGTCCCAAATGACTTTACTGATCGTTTGTCCATTACTGTACTTGAGCTCTTGGCCTTTGAGGTGTAAATGCGCATAGGGGTAGTCGAAATCGCTTTATGGTAACCATGCAGACGTGTATGGCTGTGTTCTCGGTCTTTCCCAGCCTTCAATCTGTACCACTGCTGCTGTGTTCAGATATATCATAATCTCCTGATAAACTGGTGGAGGCTAAATTTTAAGACAGACATTTTAGCTTTTCTGCTGTCACTAGGTGCAAAGTCTTTTTTTTTTTTTTTCGGGGGAAAAAGAAGTGGGCCCACTCCCGTGTGGACTTCTTGTCTTGAGTTAGTCTTAGTATTAACTAAAATTAGTGGAAATATTAGTACTTCCTCTAGGATCATGCTAGTTTTATGACCAGTTGATTTGAGCTGCAGTGCAAAAAGTACTTTGACTACTCAGGTTTCCCAAAATGCTGCAAGTAATTGACATCTGTCCATAAAACCCAATCATACAGACTCTGTTTATTTCATCGTATGACTTGTTTTGTGCTGATGTGCATCAGTTCTTAATATTCGTGAGTATTTCTTTTAGGGTTGATGAACTTTTCAACTTCTGTTCTGATGGGTTATATGAAGTAATGGGAATGGTGTCCATGGTAGTACTAACAGTGCTAAGAAGAGTATTAGGTGACGGGAAACTTTATTGTATAGGTTTTTTAAAATATGTGTTATTACGTCTATTGTACGTAGGCTTTCAAAAATTTATGAAATGTGATCTGATAGCTACTTATACTTTGTGTAAACTAAACCCAGTGTACTTAGTGCTTTGCAACCCACAATTTGAACCAAATAAGACAATATCAAAAAGAGTGTTAGCTAGATGATTTAGGTGCTTCAGAGCAGCTGTTTAAAAAA
>VWZK01008062.1:0-40380 GCA_013396935.1 Baryphthengus martii | reverse complement strand
GGAGCTGGCCAGGGTGCTGAACGGCAGGGTCGCCCGGATCTGGCCAGGGTGCTGAACGGCAGGGCTGCCCGGAGCTGGTCCAGCACGATTTAGAGAGACAGTTTGTGCTAGGTGTTTAGTCATTACATTCTCTTTCCTCATTTCTCTCTTTATTTCTTATTTTTTGTTTCCTATTTTACCTCATATTTCTTCTTCTTGGACATATCCTTCTTATCAGAGGGGATGTGCCACCTCATAGTCCATGAGATGAAAAAAAAATTATTTTTCCTTGATTTTAAAAATCATACTCTATTCACTTTTACTTAGCAGCTGCAATTAATCAAGACTCCTTAAATCATTTCCCTCTCAGAAGACTTGACTGGACATGTCTTCGCATGTATGCTTATTTAAAACGATTTGAAATACGGCTGTCGTGTTCCAGTGAGTGTATTCAGTGTTCCTAGTTGTTTTTTCTAAGAATCTCTCCTTTTTATGTATATGATGGTTATATGTAAAGGAATATGCATTTACATTCATAGAGGCTTTTGTTCTTTGTGCAAATCCATTCCCAATGATTTCCCACTTTTCCTTGCCTTTTGAATTTCCTATCCTTAGAGTGGCCAAAAAAACCCAATCAGAATAAAATGACGTGAGCTCTGAAAAAGGCATCATTATTTCTCCTTGAAGTATGGTGTCAGGGCCATAGATCATAAGGGAGAAGCTTGACAAGGCTCAGTTATTACTATCACAAGATTAATTACAAAACTGCATGGTTGGATATTGAGTATGTAATGCCTGCCATGCTGTCCTGTATGCACCCACTCTACCACAAATGTGTAATCACTTCCTTGTTTTATGTACTTGAGTTTTGTTTTGCTTTGACTTCATCTGTTTTTTGGGGTTTTTTTTACTTTTTTAATTTTTATTTTAAAAATGATCTAGTCATGCTCAGTAGGTGTCTTCTACTGTTCTCACAGCAGTTGATAAATATTGTGATGTCACTAGAAAAAAGACAAAAAGCCATCAAGTAACTAATATGCTACTTGTTATTCTAAGTGCAACATTTTTTTATGTGAGAGTAGAATATTGCTACTGAATCACCTGGATTGTGCTATATTACTTCAGAAAATAACGGTTAACTACGATATAGATTTGCTGACAACAAAAAAAAAGAATATATCATGTATTGCTATCATAATTTGTTTTTTACAGATGTGTTTTTCTGTTATAAGTCTCCTCTACCATTGTCTTAAAAAACTTAGCTAATTTAGTTGAGAACCTGCAGGTTTGCTGGGAGACCAAGCTGGTCTTCTGTCTGTTCCGTCACCTGGCAAATGCTGATGCCAAAGACTGACACTGATACACAAGACTTGAAGACTATAATCTGGTATCAATCTTGAAAGACACTATAGAAATTTGTAACGGCTTTGATGGATGTGTATCTAGAAAAAACTAATTTTCTGTAGCCAAATGATGTATTTTTCCTCCCCTCTGATTAAATGTCAAGCCTGCCCAACAAATCAATAGGATCAAAAATGCAATAGGAGAAAATAGTGTGGGTTCCTTCTGTCCCAACTGTCTGAATCTTCAGATGTAAACATTTTGAAGGTATTTCTTTATATTTGTGTAGAATATAGGGCATGAAGAAAGGGTCCTGTGCTTATTCTCCTTAAACAGGTAGCTTGTTGGACAAATCTATTTGGATTTTGTTAGCAACTGTCTCAGCAGTGCAGTTGTCTAGAAGCATATTCAGTTGTTTGTGGAACTGTGCTACATCTAAATGAAAAGGTTCCTCAACACAAGAATCGTTATATACAATGATGATAATAGTATGTATCATGTTGCTGGAAAAAAACGAGGAAGGAACCTTAACATAAGCAACACATATACTTTATTAAAACTTCGAGTGAATACCAAATGCCAGATTTGTTATGGACCCAAATGTGTATGTGGAATTTCCTTATTTGATGAAAGTTACTAACTGTGTATTGCCAGAATAATTCCTCTTCTCTAAGTGGCCTTAATTGTAACGTGAAGGGATTGTATCTGTTTTTCACTGTCTGGGATCTGCAAACTCTCCAACTAGGTGCTGTATAGGCGTGGAGTAACAATGCTGTTCTTAATGTAGAGTAAGAGGGTCTGTGGAGGGAATATCAGGGGAAGTGCAGTTGCACTGATAGCCCTTGTGACCGTTTATAGGGTGTTGTGTAAATTCAGACTTCTAATCTCGATGTGGCTAGCAAGGTGTTAAGGTAAGAAGAATATAGAGCATAAATGAGAGAAGGGAGGAGGAATGAATTCTTCATCGGTGTGTCTGGAACTGACCACCGTGCGTGATCTGTCTCCCTTAATTTGTCATAGCATATAAAAGACTATGTTGCGCAGTGTCTTCATGCTAGAGATGAGGTTCCTGCCCACAGGCTCAGTGAGTCCCCCTACATCCATACCTTGGACTTCTTCCTCTCCTAATGTTTCTGAACACCTTAAAACTTGTAGAAATTTCCATATGAAGACTTTGTTAATGAAAACAGAATTTTAAATGTATTTTTCTGTTGCACAGTGTTGGTATTACGTGATTTTGGTTGTTTTGTTTATTCTGTAATGAATCTGTTAAGTAATGTTCTTCTTACAATCAAATATTTGGGCTACTTTTTGTATTTTCTGGCACTCATTCCTTGAAATGTGTTAATTCCAAGCTCACAGCCAGAGTGAATAACACGCAGGGTACAAAACAAAATTTAGCTTTTACAGTTCTTCTATTCCTGTCAAAAAATGTAAAATTTTGAAATAACTTCCTCCTTTTCTTTTCTAACTTAGACAAATTGATGAAAGTACTTTATGACTTTTCATTACCTTTTATGGAAACTGCAAGCTAAGCACGAGTTTTGAATCATCCCCTGCTAGTGCAGACTTGCTTCTTTGTTGGGTATAAGCATCTTGGATGTTTTACCCCATTCTGCTGCTGTCTTTTGGCATCCATATATCTAATACCATTCTAACCTGGGACAATGACTACCTCACCAGAATGGAAACAGTTCAGGAAAACCGGATTTGGGCATATGTGGAGGAAGTGGTTTGCATAAAGATGCAGGTGGAAATAAATCAATCTTTAATTTCCTGAGATTCAGTTTCTGAAATATGTACTCTGCTAAGGTTATGAATTGCACCTGAAACCAGGTCCATAATTTCCTTCATAACAAGGTAACCTAAACTAGTGAGGAAAGGATCTTAGACCAAAAGCCTCACTCAGAAAAGCTGTAATTGCTTTTAAACAGTCTCTTCAAGAAAGGCTCTTAAGAACTGATTCTGATTTAGCCTATTTGGTGAGTGTTCGGAAGTATCATAAATTCTTTTAAGTATCATTGAAAGAATGGAGTAATTTAATTTGTTAAGGTTTCCAGTTTTAGAAGCTTGATACCTCTTTACCAGCAGTATAATATCATACCCATTACTGGTTGCCTGAATAAACATCACAGTTAGAGAGCCGTTTTAATGAATAATGTACGAAGATGCTTTGCACTCGTGTGCTGGAGAGTTATCCACTGAACAAGCTCAGTGTAAGAAATAGGATGAAAAGGGTTCTATGTAAATGAAACCCACACTTGCTACCAAGATGTGGATGTATTAGTGCCCTCTTTTTGCTGACTTTCAGTGGCACTTAACCTGTACTGTAGTGAGGTACCATTTGCAGCTCAATGGAGTTGCTTTTGGTTGAGGCTTTAGTTTGAGATAATAAATTTTCATTCTTCTTTCTCTATACACATGTCCAGTCCTGGGATGTGTTTTTCCGAAATGCTAACACTGACCAAGCATATGATCCCCATCTACCAGTTCCCTTGGAAAGAAAGACATCGTTTCTGCAGAGCCATGGCCTGGCCCAGACACCGGGCAAAGCTGAAAAGCTTGTTGAAGATCACCTTGCTGTGCAGTCTTTGATAAGAGCATACCAAGTAAGTGTACTTTGGGGTAGGTGTGGGAGGGCTTTTGCTCTGTAAACAACCTTTGTTTTCCCCTTTTTATTTTCTCGTTTGTCTTCCGGTCTTGACTCTTTCCTGTTGTCTTGCTTCTGATCCAAAATATCTTGAACTAGACAGTCTTTTCTACCTGCACAAGTGTCTGAACGCAGGTCCTGGATTTAGACTGCTGGTCTCCTCCGACCTACCAAAGGCAGGAATCAGATTACTTGCAGTCCTGCTACTGGTCATCTGACTTAGCTTGGAAGCACTTTATAGAGACAGTCGTTTGTGAAAGGGAACATGAATCTATTGGGTTTTTTTTCCCATTTACCAAGAGCAGGAGCCAAACATGCCAAAGCTTAGCCTTTACTATTCCTTTGGCTCGCTTGACTGTATTAAGACAGTGTGTGTGTGATTCAGTAAATGGGGAAACTAAATTATCTGAAATAATTTTGCTTCCTATGAAGGGAATTGTCCTGGATATACTGGTACTAATGAATCTCCTGATGCGTCCAGTGAAGTAAGAACTTTTCCCTCTCCTCAACAGCAAACTTTTTCATGATCCAAGTCTATCGTCACCTCTGGGAAATTTTGCATTAAAGTGCTAAATGTTACCACTTTCTTTAAGGAAGGAGAAAATGTGCTTGCCTTCTCATACATCTAGTGTGAATTTTGAGATTCCTGATTTGAGCAGGATTATAGTTAAAAAAATTAGGAGAAATAATGAATTAACCAGAAGTTGAATTCTGGGAGGCTGACATTACTGAATATGGGTCAGCTTTGTTGAATCTTTTAGAGAGCTGTTCATCAAAACTGACTTTGTTTCATACTCAGATTTTTTTTTTTAAACTCTTTTATTAAATTAAGACATTAAGTCTAATTTCCTTTTTTTTTCTGAAAGAAGGAGGATTTTGGAAATAGCACAATGGTTTTGGTTAGATGTTTTCTAAATTTAAAACAAGTTTAAACATTTTTATTTAGACTTGTGTCTAATATCTTAATTTCAATAAAAGGTTTAAAACAAGTATGAAACAAAGAAAAACTCCACTAAACATGTAGATCTGTGTTGAGCATGATATTCCAGTGTGATTTTTGTATAGGAGCGTTTTGCTTTTGTCTTAAATGGCTGTGTAACTTCTCAAGAAGTGTGCTACAGTTTGACTTGAGCAGATCTGTTCTGTCCTGCACAAATTTTTTTTTGTTTGCTATCACCAAAGGAGTAGAAGAGGAACTTTTTAAAAAATNTTGAGCAGATCTGTTCTGTCCTGCACAAATTTTTTTTTGTTTGCTATCACCAAAGGAGTAGAAGAGGAACTTTTTAAAAAATATATTTTTTTTTCCTGTACATATTGCATTGTCACCATTGATTCAGATACGAACCATGTTATGTTAATGTGGGATTGATTGTTGGACTTGAAGGTCTTAGAGGCCTTTTCCAACTTTAATGATTCTATGATTTTATGACCTCAGCTGTTAGAGATGTGTAGCAAAAGAGTAGAACAGTTTGTGACTCTAAAGAATATACAAAATTTGCTTAGAAATAGCTATGTAGAAAACCACTTCAGGCCACTCACCTTTGCTTGCAGTAAAAATTTCTTTAAGAGTTAAAGAAAATTGGAGAATATTAGACTGCTTTGATACTGTTTACCTAAAAATAGTTCAGGGATTGCCATTTTGTTTTGTGTATTTGAAAGTGTGCTATCCAACTCAAATGTTGGAACAGAAGTTTCTGTCTAAATGGCAGGCATCCCTGTGTCTGTGACAATGAAAGAGGATTACCTAAGGCAACTGTCTGTTTTTAAAAGGTATTTAATACCCTCTAAATTCAGTGTTGAAGGGATACGATCAATTTGTGACCTTCCTTTGCCAGATAGGGTAATGAAATGGAGAAGGATACAGTATTTTATGGGGTTTGTGGTAAACTGCTTTGTGGTCTGTTGAGCTGGTCTTCTGAAAAGGCAGTTAATCTATTGCTTTTTCTAATGCAGAGCACTGAACACGCTGAAAGAAGGATTTCTAGTGAAATGTGTGTGCTTAATAAAAATGAGTCTAGATTAAATAATTTCCTGAGTCTCCTCATAGTTTGGGGTCTTCTCATAGTTCTCATAGTTTGTTGTTTTTTTTTTGCATCTGTGTCTTTAAAATTGTATTTTCTAGTCTAGTTTCAGGTAGTCTGTACTTGGACTTAGTCAAATTATGGCAACTGATGAAAATTTTCCATGGATGTATTTTTCACAAGGTTAATCTCTGATTTCTGCAGTTGTTGTTATTTTCTGTATACGGCAAAAGAAGTGGAAGCTATTAAAATATAGCTTGTATTGAGGAAAATACTGTTAAAGACTGTTAAATACTGTTAAGGACCAAACTACTCCTGGAGTGTAATACGGCGCAGCGCTTTACTGATTTGCTCTTGTGGGTTTTGGTGTTCTTGCTGATCCTCTTCCGCTTCCTACTAATACTGCAGAGCAGATGTAGCTTCGGGAGGTGAATTCTTTCTGTCTCAAGCATCATCAACAGAAATTGTTTACTTAGTTTCAGTCAGATAGACTTTGTGCTGCTGTAAACAATGAGGTGGCACAGATGTTGCCATGGGCATCATTTGGCCTGTCAGAGTGTTTTATTACTGGTGATTCATGAGGTGCAACCAGGCTGAATTTACAGAGCTGATGGTTCTAAAAATGATGACGTATTTTGGTTTGCGTATGAGTAGAAAGCATTTTGTTATGTACTCTCCTGCAAATATAGAACATTCGAATAGTGTTTTTTTCACAAGTCGCTTCTTGATGAACCACAGTTTAATCACACGCTTATTCCTGTGTGGTGCAATTTATTATGAGTATTGCAGTTTATTGATATATTTTTTCAGAGACAATTAGGATACTAGTAGTGTGAATGAAATTCTACCCAAGTGATCTGAATTTGTCCTTAAAAAGAAAAATATCAAGGAGAAAATATTCATATATTCACCCGTAAAAATCTTCCAATGAGTTAATTTGGTGTGTGAGAATCACACACAGGAGGCATTATATTAAAAATAAATGATTTGTAGCTCTATTGAATCAATTGGTTATTTTTTCTATAGCAGTTATATGTTAATATAAGGCACTAATTTATAGCAACTTGTGGCATGC
This sequence comes from Baryphthengus martii, assembly GCA_013396935.1. Taxonomy (NCBI): domain Eukaryota; kingdom Metazoa; phylum Chordata; class Aves; order Coraciiformes; family Momotidae; genus Baryphthengus; species Baryphthengus martii. The sequence goes on along the minus strand of VWZK01008062.1, from coordinate 33,314 downwards.
ATTAACACCAGTCATATTGATAACTGAAAGCTGACTGAATGCCCCGTCGGATTTGTGTTCTTTGATGTCTTGAATGCCAATTTTATCATAGAGAAAATTCCTGAAATTTCATGAATGAAAATAAATGCTGTGTGATGCTCTCTGATGTGGAGCAGAGCTCATGAAGAGTGATCCCTTCGCTTTCAATATAAAATTCCTCAGCACCAGTCTGTGTTTTAGGCCAGCAATAATATATTTTAGTATTCTGCAGGTGTGGAAACGAGGATTCAGGCAAAAATACAAAGTAACTGAATTAGCTAATGATAGGATCTATAGACCAGTCATAGTTTCTCAATTTTACCTAGAGATTTAGAGTACATTCTTTAGTAGTTTTCTTTACCTAAACTGCAGTGTAATTCCAGTTTAAATTGTGTCAGGCAAAATAAAGGTTGCATTCTAATGTGTATTTAGCAGTTTTTAATAGGTGTAGTGTACATATCCAGAGATATAATGCTGATTTCCTGCTCTTATGGGAAAACTTGGGAAATACGACCTTTTTGTGACATTAGTGATGTTTGCTCATTTGACTTCTTGGCTTATATATGTGCTGTGGAGAGATAAAAGGGACTTTTTCCCTTTGTCTGACTTCCGTTAGAGTGGTCTCATTTTTCTCTCACTTTTCCTCCTTTTTCAGATCCGCGGTCATCATGTGGCTCAGCTGGATCCCCTTGGAATTCTGGATGCAGACTTGGATTCATTTGTTCCATCTGACTTAATCACTACAATCGATAAACTTGGTGAGTACACCGCGTGTCTTGTTATTTGCAGTGGTCATTTGTCTCTTTTGTCCCATTGAATTGAGGTGATTTAATAAGACGTTTCAGGGAAGCTTCCACCTTTTCCTGTTTGCTGGTATTGTGAAATAGTTTCTTTGAGCAGCTGTAAGGAGGCTCAAATTTCGGAATGATGGAATCTCTACTCTGAGATCACAGGTGAAGTTCTTGTGAATTCATCTTCTGATGAATGATGATTATAAACACTTTTTATAATGTATATGTATGATTATATAAAAAGTGTTCATAATCATATATCTTACGGTTTTGAATCACAACAGAAATTAATACTAATCAATACATTAGGCCAAGATTCTGGTAATCTAAATTACTTCTGTACCATTATGCTTGATACTTTTTCTGGGGACATCTGAAGGCTTGTCGATAGGAAAAACAAGCAATAAACAAAATGCTGGGTAGAGGAACTTAGGGTAAATTTCATACCAAATCAGGATTCTAGCCTCTGATACTTACTCCTCCTGTATAACTTGAAGAAATCTGTTTGAGGTTTTCAGAAGAAAACATGGAAAGTGTAGAATTCTGGAGCTGCGTATATAATCCAATAGCGATCGTTGTAGTTTACTGCTGGAAGAGTGTAATACACTAGGGTCTGCTTTTGCAAAGATTGTTCTGGTTGCAGAGAGGACATGTCTTTGAGAAATTGCACTGATCAATTTCTTTGCTCCTCTCTGCTTGAATAAAAAAAAATCTGATTGATTTTTTTCTCCATTCTTCAATCTACCTGGTTTGTTTGAAAGGTAGGTTTCTACTTAATAAAGACACTGAATCAATTTTTATTTGATGTGTAGGGAAGCTTTTTGGACTAGACATAAAACACAGTGTAAGTAGTAGATAAAAAACATTCTGCTTAATTTTACTTTAAGTACATCTACTGCCTCTTTGCTGCTGTATTTTCTCTTTCTGGTGGTAGGGAAAGAAGCGGTTCTGACCCTTGATGGTATAAAGGCAGCGGAGTGCTTAAGTCTGCAAATAGAGAAGTGCTTACACAAATCAAGGGTTCTCTTTGAAGTTTGTCAACATTAATTAAAGGAAAGTACCTACTAGAAAATACATTCAACATTTACTGAGTAAATGTAATATGTTTGGAGCATGGGCGATTACTATCACATCAAGACAAATTTCTTTAAACTCTACAGATAGTTTACTACAGAGTGTTGCAGCTTGTCAGAACGCATCATAATGAAGCCCTCATGAGCATAGGAAAAATATACTAGACCTCTGAGTGAGATGGGGACGTGTGTCTGAGAGTGTAACTGAGGTGGTATATTTCAGTTTGTATGGGGAGGCAAAATTTCTAACCTAGTATTGGCACTGCAAAAAAGAGAAGTATCTCAAATGTTACCTATTCTTGAATGTTCCAGGCAGGAAACGTATGAAATGTCTCTGGCACTACAGGAACTATTTTAGTGTTTCAATTTTCTGCACATTTTCCTTGTCCCATCTTCTGGTTTCTTTTTTGAGAAACCTTCTGGTAGGAAGCTTCTTCAGGGAGTTGCTTCTAAAAATGCAGCTAGTTACATGTGTACCTACTGCACCATTCAAGCCATAGAATTGCTTTCAGGAACTCTTGTATTTCAATAAAGTTGTTATCTCTTTAAATGTGAGGTGATGCTTCACTAAGTATATAGTGCTGCAGTACAAAGCACAGATACTATCTGTGTGTGCCCAAATCACTCCTGTGTGTGTTCTGGTTTTTACGTGACAGAACATGAAGAGCTTGTGAAGTCCAAGAGAAAGTCAGCAAAGAAAAAAAAAAATTATTGTTAACACTACTTTGTTTCAAACGACACGAAAGCCCCACGCATTTATCCCTTCTTCCTCTTTTTTTAATTTGGTACTGGAAAAAACTATTGCGGTACCAAAAAGGAGAAATAGCAGTACACAGACATTTTTTGGTCACTCCAGAGCTGGCATTTTAATACATTGTTTAAATTACAATTAAAGCATAAATTACAATTTTAAAATGCGTTAATTTAAAATATATTATTTTAAAACCACAAAATATGTTATTACTGGTAGTGCTGTATGGTAAAAGTGACAGCAACACAGTCGTGTGGCCTGACTTGAACTCTAAATGCTGAGTTCCGTTATTATTTAATCTCTAAATTGCTTCTTTGCTTTCATCTAAAGAAAATTCATTTAACAGGGCGTACGGAGCACTATTCTATATTGATTTAAGAGTTATGTGCAGGCTGTCATACCAGTGTTAAAGTAAATGCCTGCAGCTTATCCAGAACCAAGATAAAGTGTTCAAAATTGAAAACAGAGAAGCTATTTTTAGTTTTTAAAATACTTTTACATGTGCATGCATGTATGTAATTTTTGTGTGTATATATAGGTTTCTATTACTGTATATAATGTGTATTATAAATTTTATACATTTGCTTCTTAAAATTTTAAGAAGCAGTTTTTCCTTTCTTCATTTAACAGATCTAAATTAAACTTTATCTTACAGTCTTTAACTTGCATTGATACCAGTCTTTCTTTCTCATCTGTTACATATTTTGACTTTTGAAACGGAATAATATTTAAATAGTTTCTTAAACCATATTCTCAGCCAGAACAAGATTAGATAGGTCCAAATCAAAATGGGAAAATATGCTTAAACAAGCTCGTGTTGGAAATCTGTCAGTTTTATAAAGGGTCTCCGATTGGGAAATAGAGCTGTACAGGTCATTATGTGGCTATTTCAACCTAAGTTCCCTATAAAGAGAAAAAGAGTGAATAGAGATACCTTTGAAATTCTGCCAGAGTTTTTACACAGCGCTACATTGATCATGTTCTGTATTTTCTCTCAGTCTATCCATTAATGTTGTATAAATTAATCTCTTACGCTTCCAACCAACTGACTCTGTCTGTTGAAAGTGATACTTTTTCTGTTTGTTGCTCATGATAGAGGAAAGAAGAAATCCCAGTCATTACAGTTAGTTGTTTTACTGAACAGTGAAGTGTAAGGTGTAGTATGGAGAATTGATGGCATATATGCTAATGTGCTAATATATGAAAAAGTATGGGGGATTTTAATTTCAGTTTTTTATCAGAGCATTTAAGAAAGGTTTGGTGCTTCTAATGAAATAGTAACTATTTAATTAAAACAAAGAATGACAACTGTTTAGTTAAAGCATTTCTTTTATAAAGCCAGACTAAAGTGCGCTGTGTTAATGGATGCCTCCAAAATATTCACACTTCCTATTTTTAATCTGCTACCTTCCTTTTAATATTGCTTTATCAAACTCAATTTGTGCTGGTTTGAAAGACAATGCTGGTTTCTTTTTTTGTCTCCTACCCTGCTTTGCAAATTGATAATGTACCTATTGCAGCATTTTATGGTTTGCATGAGTCAGATTTGGACAAAGTCTTTCAACTGCCTACAACCACCTTCATTGGAGGAAATGAGAACAGTCTTTCTTTACGGGAGATCATCAAACGGCTGGAGGTCAGTGGGGCATTTTTTGAGTTGTGATTGTTTTCTTCCAAACAGAAATGAACTTTTTCTAGATATCAGTCACAAAAAAAAAAATTGGCATCTGCCTATTATTAATAGAGCATGTAGAGAATTCAGATGGTGTGAAAAACAAGCTTTGTATTGTTTCTAGAGATGGCAGCACCATGAGTTTTGTTGCCTGGATATTTGAAATATATAGATGAAGGATGACTATAAAACAGGTGAATATGGTAGAATGCTAATTCAGATCCTAGTTGTGTAAAGAGCTGCTGTTATTCGAAAGAAGTAGAGCCTTTAGAACTTGGCTTTTAAGTGTCCTACTGTGGATAAAACACCTTGCTTATGGTAGTCAGGATGTGCTGGGGTTGCTTTCAGAGCTGTAGCTTTAGTGAGACTTTTCCCTGAGGGAAAATGTGAGGGTTGGGTACCAAATTTAGGAAATACCAGCTGTAGCTTGTACATGATGATGGTCCATGTTTTCCATCCCCAATCCTTTTTCTAGAGTTTCATTACCTGACAGGAGATACGATTATGTCATGTGAAGTCATCGAAACTAAACAAATTTAAAGCAAAGATAATTTAAAGGAATAAATATGATTAGAGGGGAACTTCAAATAGCAAAAGAGCAAGTAGGAACAGTAATGAATTTGTAAACTGCTCATAGGAGTGAGCCATTAGAGTAAAAAGAAGTATTTTAAAGGAAGAAATATGGAACTTTATATAACAGAATAAGAATATAAAAATAATTACTGAGCATATAAGAGTTCATGGCTTTGACATGTTGCAAGTGTGAGAGAATGTGTTGACTTGCACATTTAACTATTACATCGGTTTAGCTGTAGCTTGTGAAGTTGTTAAGCCGCAGCATCTCTATTGTACCTTTGAGCTCTGTATTTTTGGTATTTGCACTTCCAGCATGTCTCCACAGCCTTTTCAAGAGATAATCCTTTAAATTGCAATGTGCCAATAAATAGACAAAATCAATAGCAAACTCTAAAAGCTTCAAGGAATTGATTTGTTTTAAAAAGAAATAACCCTCTAGTTTCTCTCTTCTCTCCAGAGCTTTGGATTTTATTTTTTTTTTTAATGAAGTTAACACTAAATTCCTTTTTAGACAGTTGAGAGTACATACTATGTCTTCACAGTAGTTTTGTCCTGGACTCACAATAGGTCTTGCTTCTGTTGTCTTGTATTTTGGACATATTTTTCTGGTGAAATATTCATGTTAAGGTAAGAAGAAAATAAAAGAAATGCAACAAGGACATAAAATTTGTGAAGTGTCTTTGCATTTTTCCCTGTCCTTTCTCTGCTCTCAGCTGCTTGGATTGTTTTTTAGATTTCCAGCCTTCTGAGACTTGCCAGTTATCACATAATGTGCATGAGGCTTCATAGCTGTCTTCTTGTTGTCTTTATTGCTTGATTTCATATGGCATTTAAAAAAGACTGTAAATTTTGATAAATTACTTCAAATCTCTGCTGGTTTGTCTAAAGAAAAGACTGTTACACCTGTAAGAACAGTAGTGAGTTAGGTGAAATATGTCAGTCAGTTTAAGGCAGGTTTATTGACCCACTTTCAATGTTATCACCAAATGAGAATTTTCTGGAATCAAAGTTTTGAAATATTAGTTTGTAGAGAAAGCTTTCTGGCACAAAACTGGATTCATTAAAATAATTTATTTGTGTATAGAATTACTGTGGGGAAGATACAGTGGAAGAGGAAGGACAATAAGTTTCAGAGGAGAGAATGTAATAATTTTTTTTTTTTAAATTGTTTCTTCATAGCTTATTAACTCTTAAAGCTTCTTTGGTGTTTTCACATCCTAGAATACCTACTGCCAACACATTGGCTTGGAATTTATGTTCATCAATGATGTGGAGCAGTGCCAGTGGATCCGGCAGAAGTTTGAGACACCAGGAGTTATGAAGTTTACTAATGAGGAGAAAAGGACTTTGTTGGCAAGGCTGGTGCGCTCAATGAGGTACGCTGGGGCAGTCTGGGGAAACTACTTTGTGACTACTGAGTGGAAGCTGGTGTGGTCTGTGAACCGCTGAGGTGGAGGTGAAGAGCCCGAGTGAAATCTGGCGTACAGGTGCTTGTAGTTAACCTGGCTACAGTATCAAAGGAAAGTGTATGTTGTGAGGTATGTCAGGGTCTGCGTAGTGACTTTTGGTATTTGTTTTCTTAAAAGGCAAGTTGTGTTCTGTAACACTTGTGCAGCATTTAGTGGCATATCGGACAATGTTTTCGTCGGCTGGTAGAGGTAAACTGGGAAAAAATAGTTCCAACAGACTAGTAATATGCATCTGTGTTAAAGATTCATAACCTGTTTCAGAAAACAGGTGTCAGACCAATGCTGGATATTGATCTTCTGCTATAGTCTATTTACTGTGCATCTTTCTAGTAGCACATGATCAAAGGAAGCCATCCTAACAGCTCAGGGAGAGTTTTTAGATGGATGAAATGTTTACATGTATTGCTTCACTTGCTGGGAAGCCAACAATCTCTTTGGAAAGCTGTGCCAAGAGGGGGCTGGATTTGAGAGGCATATTGTGATTTCAAATCCTAGTTTTGGCCTTTTATTTTTGAGGTATGCCAAGATGTGCTGTACTGTTGCATGAACCGGCAGCAGGAGTTTTGGTCTCTGCAGCATATGAAAGCATGTTTGGAAACAGCTTATTGATTGCTTCCGTTGTGGCTGTCTGTATGGGTGCAAATACCGTGATTCCAGACTCTGAATTACCCTCTCGCCCCTGGAACAAGACTTTCTCTTGAGACACAAGATTTATTCCAGTTCTTACAGTCTGAAAGAGTTTGCATATCCTCTGATAAACACAAAAGTTAGAGATCTATAAAACCACATTTTTTTAATTAAGCTTCTATGTTCAAAGGCTTAAAAATGAAGTGCTCATTGGAGGTGTTGAAAGGTATTTTTGCCAGGTGTTTGTTTGCAAAGAGCGTTTGTCTGGTTAAAAGTTTAATTTAAACAGAAATAAAAGTCACTTGATGGTCAAGTGAATATTGCACTTGAGTAAGTTGGTTTAACAAGCTCTCAGTGTGAACCATCTTCCTTCATCTTGAGACAAGAATTTGTGCTTTTATTCCTGCATGTCTACCAAACTAATTGTCTAATGAAAATAGATGAGAAAAGTTTTACGTAAATCATAAAAGCTTTTTTTTGCTTTTTTTAAAATGATCAAGAAAAAAAATCTGGATTTCTTGGAAGACTGTTTTCTTGAGATTTGTGGCTTTGTAAAACAGATAGTATTTTGCTCAAGAATGTCTTTTTCAAAAACATTCGTTCCAAGTACTACATAGTTTTGAACTAGGAATTTTGTACTTGAATCTGAATTTTAAAGTTGGATTTCTCATTCTTTGTGGATGTTCACTGATAGGTTATTGAACAGAGGATAATTTTTAATTTTTTCCTCCTGTGAAATACTCATTATTTATCTTTGAGCTACTTTGTGTGAGCATTAGTAAGCACATTAGACCCTGATTGTCTAGTCTGATCTGGACATCATCTTAAGCCTGTGCCGAGTCCAGCACTTCTAGATTATCCCTTCTGAGAGCAACAGTTTTTCATGAGACTTGCTCTTCTCTGAGTACTGAATAGATGCAGTGACAGTGGATGAGGTGCCAGCCTTTGTGAACTTACAGTGGCATACAGGGGATTTGCAAGATGTGACTGTGAAATACTGTTGTTCTGCACACTTAGTGGCAATTTGCCTCAAATAATGAACTTTCTGCTCGTCCCGTACTGGCTTAACTTGCAGCTGCAGAGAGGAGGAAACCAGTGTGTACACTACTTTGATTTGCTATGTAGGACTTGCTGTTCACATGGGACCCCACTTTTAGGTTATATAAACTGTCGTAGCCTCACAGACTTCCCTGAGACATTCTGACAGCATAGCTCAGCTGAGGGTCTGGCTTATTGCTTAGATGACTGGGTTATGCTAAGGAGCCTTTTGGCAAGTCTTCATTCCACTGCTTTTAGGACTTCAGTCTAAAGAGGTAAATATCAGCATTCTAAGGAATAAACTGAGTGTTAATGGAATATGGCAGTGTTAAGGTCAAGGTATTGCACGAGTGATGTAACCAATATAATTATTTTCATGAAGAAGTATTTTCTTTGCCTTTATTTCTCCAAGCTTTACAATATATAATCTTTTCAATGTTTGTTAAAAGGTACTTTTAAACTATCTACATTGCCTCTGGCCCAAATGCATTAAGGAATGAAAGAACATAGATCTGTTAAGGATTTTTTTTTCTCCCACTGAAGCTGATGCAGAGATAGCAGTGTCCTAGTTCCTGGAAGGTTACCAACCATTACATCACAGTCTGAGGAGCCTCGCCATTGGAAAGGACTTGTGAAATAAGTGTGCTTTCTACTGTGGTTTTTCTACAAGTATTTAATCATTACTTTTAGAAAATAAAGGTTCTCCGTTGTGTTTTCTTCAATCCATAAAAAAGACTTCTTTGCTGTCACTTTACCTTCTCAGTGGTCAGTATACATTTTGCGTACATGGGAAAGAACAGAGTTTAGCTTGAGAGGTTAATTTTGTCAGAGGTGGAGACTTCTTGCCTGAATTGTTTCAAAGCCCTGGTAAATACTTCTCAGGTGGAGGAGAAAGAAGACTGAATTCTCTCCTCTGTCTTTCTCCCTACATGTGACTTGGTTCCAGAGGCCTGAAAACTTTTATTTATGGATGTTTTAAAACCATATAATGTAAATGTATTTGCTAAAAGATGTTTGGCAATAAGTATTTGCTACATTGTGCTAATACAAACACTCTCTTGTTTTGCTTTTTTTTGTTTTTTTTTGACAAAGATTTGAAGACTTCCTTGCTCGCAAGTGGTCTTCCGAAAAGAGATTTGGTTTGGAAGGGTGTGAAGTGATGATTCCTGCACTTAAGACCATCATTGATAAATCCAGTGAAATGGGAATCGAATATGTTATAATGGGGATGCCTCACAGGTAATGTCAACGGAAACCCCCAACAAAGGGGATTATTGTCTTAAGACAAGTTTTAGGTTCTAGAATTTTGTTAATGAAGTGATATTAGAGAAGCTAAAGTTGCAAGAATCAGTCATAGCGAGTAATGGGAACACAGAACTCTAACAAATACCTGTTACAGGCTACAAGCTTCACAGGTAAATGCTGCGAAACTCACTTCAGGGTGCTTTGAAGCTGCAGCTCTGGAATCTGTCACATTGCATAGAGTCTAGACCTGAAAAAGCTTGGACAGATAGTATTAAACTTACTTTTGCAGTCTGCCATAATTCTTAATGTCATTGTGTTGAGACTGCTAGATAGCTACAAAATGAACTGCTCATAGTTGGATAAGTAGGTATTACAAAACATCTGTGGGAATGCATTGGAAGAACTTTGCAATGGGAAGGAGAAGGATAGAGTGAAGCGGTTCGGGTTCAAAAGTTTGAAGTGAACTTCTTACTTGCAAATTTCTGGCAGAGTGGCTTGCTGATTTTATGGGTTTTATGCTATTCCTATTTTTGAGACATAACCGAGTTTGGAATTTTCTTAGAGGTAGACTGAATGTATTGGCTAATGTAATCCGAAAAGAGCTGGAGCAGATCTTCTGTCAGTTTGATCCCAAACTTGAAGCAGCCGATGAGGTAAGATGTTTCTTCAGTAAATCTATATAGAGAGGTCAACATTCACGGCAGTTTTTAGTCATTTTGGCCGTGGTTATTACGAAAATAGCTTTATCAACTTCTGAAATGTGTTGTCTTCTATTTTGAGGAGTATGATTTGGTGAAACTTCTTAACGAATTTAAAGGCTGTACTGTACCTCTAACATGCAGAAGGTATCTCAGGAATGACTGTAGATAAGTGAGTTACAGGTCATTTGACTGAGTTTGTAATCTCTAAGCATCTTTCTTCGTTTCACATAAATGAAATTAGTATCAGTATTCTATAAATATTTATCCAATATTGGATAGTGACATTAAGACAATAAAGTAGGAACAGTGTTCCAATTTAAAATCGGTGTGTCAAACCCTTAGTGCATGCTGATGTACAATTAGCTGGATGCATTTTCTAGACTGAAGCATGAATTTTAGACATTGTCAATTGGATGCAGCTGGTATGAATGACATTCCTGAATCGTGACTACATCTTGCATGTTAGGGGTCAGGGGATGTAAAATATCATCTGGGAATGTACCATGAGAGGATCAACCGAGCAACAAACAAGAAAATCACTCTGTCACTGATGGCCAACCCTTCTCACTTGGAAGCAGTTGATCCTGTTGTGCAAGGGAAAACAAAAGCTGAACAGTTTTATCGAGGGGATATGGCAGGCAAAAAGGTAAAGATTGTTTAATATAGTAACTCTTACTGGTAGTTTTTCATATTATTATAAAAAAAAAAATAGTTTACCAGTAATTTTGTATCAGAGTCTTCCTTTCTTCCTCTTTCTGAAAAGGGATATCACCTGTTGAACTAGATAAGGTTTTTGACATGGTACATGAGGGGTAACTTCAGGGAGTGGGGTTAAAACTTTCTATCATTTGTGAACTAAGCAAATGCAGCAGAATACTGAGAAGTCCGTGGTTTAATATAAAAATACAGTTCATTTTATAAGCACTACAGATATATGGAGAAAAAAAACCTACTGAGAAGCTTAAATTGCAGTTTTGCCTTCCAATACATACGTGGATATATGTGTATAATCTCCCTCTTAGGTTATGTCCATATTATTACATGGGGATGCTGCCTTTGCAGGACAAGGAGTAGTATATGAGACGTTTCATCTTAGTGACCTCCCATCCTACACCACAAATGGCACTATTCATGTTGTTGTCAACAACCAGGTAAGAAGTGGAGCGTTTTCCAATCCGTTTGTTTGCTGAATAGTTGCTAGTGTATTTCTTTTTATTCTTACTTGTTATCCTCTGGCTGCGTTGTCCTCTCTGTTTATTAGAATGTTTAGGATACTCCTGAAAATTATCATAGTGTCTAGGAAGTCTGAATGGATAACATTTTATCACCTACAGTTACTTCATTAAATTTGTAACACTTAATTGTATTTGATTTGCTTTTGGTTTTAAGGAAACAAAAAGAAGCTAACTAGCCAAAACAAAAAGCTGGTACTACTGCTGTGTAAATAACTATTAAGTGAAAACCTCAGAGGTTCAAAACAAAGTAGAGGGGGATGCCCAATTTATTTTAATGGAATTTTCTGGAATTTTTAGATTGGCTTCACCACAGACCCCCGTATGGCCCGTTCATCTCCGTATCCTACTGATGTTGCTCGTGTGGTTAATGCTCCCATTTTTCATGTGAATGCTGATGACCCTGAAGCAGTGATGTATGTGTGCAGTGTAGCTGCAGAATGGCGAAACACGTTCAATAAAGATGTGGTCGTTGACTTGGTAAGACTTGGTTTTCTTAACCTTTCATTCGTTCTGTCTATTATGTGCTACTCTCTTATTTTTCTGTAGCTTAAAAGACCCAGTCAAGAAACATCTTTTGATTTTAACAGCCTTTATTTTTTTTTTTTATTTAAAAAACCCAAACTACTAACAGGCCCACAGGAATCCAGGGATGTTTTTATATACTCTAAACCTCCTAAAGTCTCTGTAAAACTATGAAATTGAAAGATTTCATTTTACTTTCCTCCTTACCCATCGAAACAATCTTTCCCTTTGTAGGTTTGTTACCGTAGGAGAGGGCACAATGAAATGGATGAACCGATGTTCACCCAGCCTCTAATGTACAAGCAAATTCATAAGCAGGTGCCGGTGCTGAAGAAGTATGCTGACAAACTGATTGCAGATGGGACTGTAACGCTGCAGGAGTTTGAGGTACATGTCAACAGAATTAAAGGGTGCTTTAGAAGCAGTCAGTAAAAAGATGCAACTGTCACTGTATGCTGTCTCCTTAAATCCCTTCCTTTCATTACTGTGATAAATCTTCAGCCTTTGACACTTTCTGATTCAATTTGGTTTGCCTTTTCATATAAAACAGATAGTGTTGTGATAAAGGATTTGAAAGTGCTGTGGAGTAATTAATACAATATTCCACAGAAAAAAATTGCTTCAGTGCTGAGATTTGTAAAAGGTGGTCAGATTTGTGTGTTGGAGATGAAGGCATTTGTCAGCTGTTCTTGGTCTCTAGAATCTTGATTCAACAAGGAAGTATTTGAATGTTCTTAGGTATAACTGTAGCTATGTATTGATAACCTTGGCAGGTCTGTATCTAGCAATAATGCAGAAAAATCAATTTAACCATTTTATTTCTTTGCAATAAATCAACTAAGTTCAGAGGTCATTTGAAATATTCCAGAAGGATGAAGTGTACAGGCTGGTACCTGTATTAAGCCGGTTAGGTTATTCCCTTAGTCTTTTTGAAAGTGAATGTGTAGAGTACATGTGCAACAAAGGACCTTCTGAGAAGGTGTGGCCAACTATGTAGTGACACGGTATTGCAGATCAGAAGAGAAGCAGTTTGTGGAGGTGCGTTCCATTATCCTCAAGAATAGTCACAACTAGCTATCCTGAATTGTTTTAAGAGTATGCCAGTAGTGGCATGGGCTTTGGTGACTGGATCCAGCATCCTGGATGGATGTTTTGTTGTACAGAGCTCAACATTGCTGTTAATGACTTTAAAGATTAGCTAGCTTGCTAACTTGCTTGTGGTTTTGGATTGAAACATAGGTAGTGTAGAGGCATTCTACCTCTATAGAATATGGATTTGTATCTGTTGCCATGGGCACGTGTGGCCAGTATATTCTTAGCTAGATTCTCCTTACCAGACTAGTTTTCTGGCAAGTTCTTTTCTAGACTTTAGGGGGTTCTGTTGTCAGAAGTATGAGAGCTGGATAACACTGACCTTAGAAGTATGACTGTAAGTAATACTTGGTTCTTCAGTTCTGTCTCCATTCTAGAGTAATGCTTGCAGCTTCAGATCTTGGTACTCTCCTCTGTAGCACCTGTCCAATAAAATAAACAATAAAAGCAATGTGGATGAGCATATTACTAGAAGGCAATTTGATCCTAGATAAAATGGAATTGTTTTTTTGAATAATTGTAACTAAATTTTCTTAAGGAGTTAAATAACTGGTTTGATCTTACTGAATGACAGGTATGTGTCAACTGTCAGATACAAGAGTGTTATGTTTATCTCTTTCAAAAAGAAAGTTTTTGTTCTACAGGAAGAAATTGCTAAATATGATCGAATATGTGAAGAAGCATATACTAGATCTAAGGATAATAAGATCCTACATATCAAGCACTGGCTTGATTCACCTTGGCCTGGTAAGGACTGTCCTTTCATGTATCCTAGTTGTTAATATTATTGTGCTTTTATTTGGAGTCCATATTCTATGACTCCTAAATGTTTTTTATCAGACAGTGTCCCTCTAAAATAGAGTATGTGATACTTGGTTTGCCTCCGTTAATCGTAAATAAAAAATTCTGCCAGATCAACTTGAAAGAGACGATTTTCTTGAAAAACATGTGAAGTAAGGTGAGACTTTTAAAGATGTCTTTTCAGTTTAGCAGAGAAGTATTTTTCCTGTAATGGTAACTGTCTATACCTTCAGGAAGGAGTATGTCTCATGCCCACATAGTTGGACTTTGCAGGGAGTGAAAACAGAAATAAGACAGGTCATTTTATGCCTGTAAGATCAAGTTCTGTTGTCATAATCAATAATATAATCATAATCTGCCAATCAAAATGATTGTGACTCCTGGTGAAAGATGAAGAACTAGGTTTCGGCTACTACTTAGAATGTCTTTTAAGAGTTGTGTGTTTTTAAATAAATTGTAGATAGTGTAGATATCTGTTAATCAGTCCATCTCACTAAATCTTTTACTTCCAGGATTCTTTAATGTGGATGGAGAACCCAAGAGCATGTCTTGTCCTCCAACTGGCATTTCAGAAGATCTGCTGACTCACATCGGCAATGTTGCTAGTTCAGTGCCAGTCAAAGACTTCAAAATACATGCCGGTCAGCTGGAGTCTTTGTTTCTCGTAGTGACTATGGTTTTTTTTTTTGCTCAGATTTTGTATTTCTGCAGATAGGTTACTGGTGGGTCATTTCCTAAAGAGGAAAATGACTGCAACTTTTACTTTAACTCTTCCATCCTATGGGCAAGGAGAATGTGACAGTTAAGGTCCTGCTGCTTGTTCTCAGCATAATGTTCTTTCGGTATCACACCACTTCTGTTCCCTAACTCATTAAAATAGATCTTCCTCTAAGGGAGGTAAAAGTCTCTTTGTAACTTTAATACCTCCTTTCATTCTTCAGGTCCTTGTGGAAAATGCTGCCTCTGCAGCACGTTTGTGGAACTTACTGGGAAGTGAGGCACCCATCTCAGGAAGTGCTATTAATGTTCTTTTTAATGCTAAAACCAAGGATAATTTGAGGTCCACCTAAGACACTTTTCTTGTAGTTAGACAACTTTTACCCAGGAATATAGTTAGTAGGTAGATAACGTTTACCCAGGAATATAGCTTGGTCTTTACATATAGTATATATAGCATATACAAAGTATAAGCCTAATTGTAGTACAGCTGAATGGACTCTGTGGGGGCAAATTCAGACAGTTTTTCTTTCAGCTTAGCATTTAGCATTGATGATAGCACAAATCCAGCATTTTCTCCAAAAGCCTGGCTTTTGCTCCGAAGAAATTAAACTCTGAATTTGGCATCTATTACAGGAAGGATTAAATATGTCTGTCTTGCTGGGGCTGTGTCCAAGTTCTGAGTTAATTCTTGTATTCCCAGGTCAAGTCAAAGTCTAGCAGCTCTACATGCTCATTCCATGGGGAAACATGGAGATGCCTTGTTTAGGGATCTTTTTTCTTTTGTTGGCTTGTAGGGAATGTACTTAGGATCAGGAGATAGAGCTTTTTTCTTTGTAAAATCTCTAGCTAATCTTTCTTCTCCGGAGTCAACCATCAAGGAATAACGTGTGTCTACGGTAGATATTCTGGGTGTTTGTGATCCTTTGGGACAATTAAACACTGTTGCAAGTAATGATGATGCCTTGTTGAGCAGATACAATTAATCAATGAGCTTTAAAACTCCTTTACATATTTATTCACTTTTTTTGTGACACCGATAAATTTTAAGTTATAGAGAGCCCATGAAATATAGTATTAGACATTGTAATTACAAAGGTAAGATGATCTTTCTTTAGTAACTTGATTAACCATTGATATTAAGTAACACTTGCCAGTATGTAAGATGGATTTATGGTTCAAAGCAAACTTTGATCTGCTAGATTCTTTTATACAGTTCAAAAGGCCATGCGAGAGAAAATTGTGGGAGAATTAGAAGAGGAAGAGCACCTTTCATGTACTTTGTCCTTCCAAACAGAACAGCGTAATATCTTGCGATCTTTCAACAAAGAATTGGAAGATCGTTTTATCAAGTGTTTAGTGTATTTTAAAGATAAAATTTTCAAGATCTTTTTTGTTTTTTTGTGCTTAAAATGCAACAATTCTGATGAAAGAGTAGTTTAATGCGGAAAAGAAGCAGGGCTTTTTTTGTAAAAATGGGAAAAGTAACAAAGAGAAATATGGGAGAATAACAAACAGGACACTTACCAAAAGCATCAGTGCAGGTGTGAACATAAGATGATGTAAAGTGACACTAAATATACTGTGCTGGTAGCCTCAAAGCTGGAAGCACTGGTACTCAGCTTTGAAGTTTATTCCCTTTAAAAGTCACAATGTTGTAACTTGTGTTTTAGTTTACCAAGTTACGAAAACTTCACCAGTCTGTTGGCAGCTGCTACAATTTCCTGTTTATATGATATTCGTAGTATTGATTAATCCAGCCTGTTCCACTTTGTTACATCTCCAGAAGTCCAACAAGAAAAATGCCAAGAAAAATAAGAGAGAAAGAGAAAAAAAAGTTGCGAACCCAATAGATGATATTTTTAGTCTCTTATAAAACAGAACTTAGTGTTAGAGATGTGAAAATAAAACTTTAGGAAGAAGCATTTCACCGTGAATCTTTTTTATTATCCTCAGTATTTTCTGACGCATCCAATATTATATTCTTCTTCTAAAACAAGGTATGAACATTATACAACCTTTACATGGGGAAACACGTAATTTCACTTTGCTAGCAGTTCTGTTCTAGAAGAGCAACTTGTAGGCCCTGTTAGGAATTGTGTTTAACTTACCCAGTGGGAAAATTAATGTAATGTCAATATAAAATAATAAATGCAATGTGAATATAAAATATCTCTGAAATAGGTCCATTGATTTCTGATTTTTATTTCAATGTAGGACTCTCTCGGATTTTGAGAGCCCGGTTGGAAATGACCAAGAACAGGGTTGTTGACTGGGCCTTAGCAGAATACATGGCTTTTGGCTCTTTTCTGAAAGAAGGGATCCATGTCCGACTAAGTGGACAGGATGTGGAAAGAGGTACTTTTAGGTGAGTACTGAGATAAATGGTAGATACCATCCCACACTTAAAGAAACATCTTGCCATTTTTTAAGCAATGTAGTCTTTTTCAGGGAAAGGGAAGGTGAAGCTGTATGACATCAATCTGAATGTTATAGATTCTGGCAGTCAAGAATAATCAAATCTCCTGTGTCTCTGTAAAGAGGATTTTAAAGAACTGTATTTAAGGCAGAACAAATGTTCTTAGATACTTCCTCCTTTTGCTGGAAAGGAAAGATTATTTTTTTTCTGCTTTTTAACTAAAAATTCAGCTGCAGTCCATCTAACTGCCAAGATGTAAGGGAAGGGTATTTGCTGCTGCAGATTCTACAGTTTGTTAAATGCAATTCTAGCAGTGGCTGCTTGGAACTTGGGCGTTCTGTGAACAAACATGTTGCCAGTTAGCAAGGCTTTTTCAAGTGAAATAAGATCCTTTGTACCAAGACTTTTAATGATTGTGGAGCATGAATGAATGCAGAACCTGATCACTTAGTAAAATATACACATTTCTGCTGCCTTACCTGATTCTCCGTGGAGTGAAACGGTAATGATGTATTTAATTGAAGCCTCTGATGCAAAGCCCATTGCTAGGAGGGAGTGAATGAACTAGCAGCTGCACTGTGCTTCATTATGAATGCTTGCAGAAAAGAGACGTAAATCTTGATGTCTGTCTTCTCTGGTACAGTGCGCTCTTTCTGTGCTGAGCTTCATTTCGAGCTTGCTTCTTTTTACTCCCATTCTAATGGCAGTTTAACAAAATCATTCAAGCAGCACCAGACAACAAAACTGAAATTTGGGAGATTTCTGCTCACCACCCCATTCAATTTCTCATCCTCCTTGATTTCAGTACCGCAGTCTTGTAAAGTGGTGAGCCTCTCCTGGCAGGGGAACATGTATATTCATTGTTTAGCTACCTACCCACCTATTGCAGGTGAGCACTTAGTCCTGTCTAGCACATACCTATAGACTAGGAACACTGATTCTCTGTATTCCAGTTTCTCTCACTGATGGAAGAGGTTTTTTCAGAGCTGTGATGTTTAAGATAAAAATAATTGTTACGCTTTCAGCAACATAGGGAAGAAAAAAAAAAAAAAAGCTGTTCAGAGTGGTGAAGATTATCTAAGGATTCCTGTGTCGTCTGGATTTTATTACTCAGTCAAAAGACTGAGACTCCAGAAAAGGAGTAAAAAGGCATTAAAAAAACCTCTTGAAGTTCAGGACTGAATCTGGTACTGCAGATATTTGATTATAGTAAACTGA
The DNA here is from genome assembly GCA_013396935.1 of Baryphthengus martii. NCBI lineage: Eukaryota > Metazoa > Chordata > Aves > Coraciiformes > Momotidae > Baryphthengus > Baryphthengus martii. Next base: position 15,349 of record VWZK01008062.1, on the reverse strand, counting down.
TTCTGCTTTACCACTGGTTTTTGAGTTTCCCTGATCTTTAGTGAGATCTACAATATACTAGCCCATGGTGTGATCATGAATTTTTGTTATGAATGTAATAGTGCAGTTGGACAGTAAAGAGTGATATTAAAAAAATGCCTTGTATATGAGTAAGTCAAGGAATGTTCAATTATTGTGTTAAGCAGAAGAGAACGCTATAGAAATATGTAAGACAGGCTATTATACTCTATTTAGGCTCATTTCATCAGAGGAACGGGTAGAAAAGCTAACTTGTGTTACAAGCATGTCTAGGAGATACTGCAGTTCTCACTAAAGTCACTTTTATTATTTAGCTGCGATTGAGTTTCTTTGTGATTTATAATAAAGGTGAGCAACTTCCCTAACAACTGAAGACATTTGCAAGTGCTGGTGCTTTTTTGTTGGAAGAAACACATTGCAAACACATAGAAAGTATATTTTGGCCTCTGTACTGAAAAGACTCTTCTTCACTCCCCAAAAATCCCTGACATACATAGTGTCTCTTGTCTCTGGAGCTATTTGAAGAGGGAGTATCAGCTAGAATTTGGGAAGAACTGAAGATACTGCATTGCCATAATGAAAGCAGCGTGTTGGCAGCGTTTTCACTATTTTGGAGCTTCTGAAGTGCTGCCTAGAAAATAGTACTTTCTTTCAGCATTCCATGTGATGGCTTGATTTCTCCACATTTCAGAACTCAACATTGTCAATAGAAGCTAGATAAAGGTACAGATAAGACTGGGTCCCTTCTCATCGTGGAGACACACTCCAGAGAGGGGAAGGAAAGGAGAAAGAGCCTTGATTCTGGAGTGGTTTGATGTCAGTAAACCTGACAATCGCACAACAGCAATATCTGACTTGTCTAACTTCTGGCTGTCTGTACTCATTGTAATCACCTTTGACTGGGGAGACACGAAACTTTGTGCTCAAGAAGCTTATCACCTAGCTAGGCCATCTATTTTTGTCTTGATGACAAAAATAAAATGTCAGTGGCAAAGCTTGTTTGTGTGTAACAGCTGTCTAATAGGTGGATTTTCCCCTTCCTGTGCTCTTCCTGAAAGATTCTGTCTTTTCCTGGCCTTCTACTGCAAATTCTAAATTCTAGAGCTCTGTTGCTGCATTCATTATAGCAAAGGGAAGTACAAAAAGATTCAGTCTTCAGTTCAGTGTTGGCAGCTATACAACACGTGGTAGTTCTTACCAGTATAATAACTGTCCTTATGTTAGCAGTTATAAAGCTAGACATATTGATATGATTCACTCAGTTAGTCTGCTTAGAGAGTTAATGGATTACAGTAATTACTTCAGTCATTTCTGTTTTGGTACTGTTCCTTGGTGCCCCATTCTAATGCTGATAAATGGTGTTCTAGAGAACTGTAAATGGTGCATGTGAGTGGAAAGAGCAGGAAAGAGGATACAACTGCTTCAAGTCTTGGTGCTGAGATGAGATTAGATTAAATATTTGCTTAAAAGAAAAACAACAGTTGTTTTAAGGAAAAGATTAATAGAGTTTGCCAGGGAGACAGAGTGAAATATTTTCAGTAACAATTTTGTTGTTCTGTTTGTCTTTTACTTTAACCAGTCAATTTTATAGAAACAATCTCCCTGCCTGCCGAGGAAAATACCTACTGAGGTATTTTCAATTTCTGTGAGTGCATGAGTACAAGCCTGGATAGTCAGAGAAAGTCCTTCTGGTACAACGATTGTACTTTGACATGTGGTTGTATCGCTAGGTTTCAACCAAACTGGGGGGTTGCACGAAGCAAAGATAGCTCTGTTGCTTGCATGCTTTCTAGAACATAGCTTTTGATGGTTTGTCTTTGAAAATAGCTCTGTTAAAGCCCAAAGTTACTCCTAGATAACAAATTTCATCAACAACTATTTACAGCCATCGTCATCATGTGCTTCACGATCAAGAAGTTGACAAGAGAACGTGTGTTCCCATGAATCACCTCTGGGAGCAGCAGGCCCCCTATACTGTGTGCAACAGCTCCCTTTCCGAATATGGTGTCTTAGGTATGTCTCGGGGTAACTCTTGATGGATCTGCTTGTGTTTTAATAGGTCTCAAACAAGATGTAGAAAATTATGTCTGCTAATTAAGAGGAAATTTTTTTTTTTTTCAGATTTTGTTTTAATGTGGTTAAGCATTCCGGCTACAAAGCTTTACTTTGTTACTTGAGTTTGCCAAACCGCAAACCAAACAAAAAAATGTCTCTTTCTGCTAGTGGCATTTAATAGTAAAGAAACTCTGCTTTTGATGTATTTTGACATTATCACATTCTTAACAGTTTTCTATCAGATGGGAGCTGGGAATTGCAGAACAGGGGCCTAAAATCCAATCAAAATGCCTATATTCATTTCTCCTCCACCCCCTGAAAAAAGTATTTCTGTCAAGAGACTCAATACATTTAACCTGTTCATTGTAAGATTTGTCCCTTATTGTCGTCTTACCTTGGAAGACTTTTTAAAAATCACTGTAGTGTAAACTTAAAGCCAAACTCTTGGGTTTTTTTCCTACAGTGTGCTACGATGGGTCTTGATTTTAATGTATATTTTAGTTTTAACATCTTAGAATAGGTTAAAAACTAGAGGGGAAAGCTTCAACTGTCAGTTTCGTGGTTTTTTTTCCTTTAATATTAGAATGTGTTGCCTGTGGTATCAGGCATACAAATTTGTAGGCTTCACTGTGCTTGCAGTGCAAAATTTTCTACGCTCTTCAAATGGTGCACCTATTTGTTTAGGCTGCTTAGAATCTTCATATACTTCAAAACTATAAGCTGGGAGACCAGTAGCTTTTGGTAGAAAAGTCACAGAATATACTAGCATTGGTCTTGTTAGTATTTAACAGGAAATTACATAGTAATGACAGAAGATGAATTTCAGAGCATAATGTAGCTTTACAAGAAGCAGAGCTCAGCAAGAAAGAGAATCTGAAAAAGGGCTGTGAAATGGTTACCTATGAAACAGATAGCAAAGCTCTTCCTTTCAGGTTCTGGCATCTCTTAAACAAGCATCCCCACATTTTATAATTTTGGGATTCAGCTGAAAGTATCCATCTGTTGTGGGTGATCTTGGCAATGCTGGAACGTACACCTAGTGCTTTCTCAAAAGGAGAGGAACTGTCAACAAAATTCAGACACTGTATAGATACAAAAATTCATCCTAGGCTCATTTGAACTGCTATTCTGAATGTGCTGTTTGAAGAAAACAAATTCTTGTTAGTGTTGGCATTAATCATATTGAATTATATTTTTGCTACTGGACAGATATTTTACCTTCAGCTGCAGAAAATGGATAACCTCACTCTGACGCGATGAGGGTGGCAAGAGGAATGTGGAACACGAAACAAATATGTATAAGAATTTATCAAAAACGTTATTGACTCTATGGATAAATAATGAAATATTGTTTCATATCCATTTCAGAGCTAGTGGGAAGGAAGAAGATGAAGCATTGTAGTAGATAAAGATGGTAATTCATAGCTGCTTGCTTCAGAGTTCCAGAGATATTTGAGCACATAGTCATTTTTATATACTACATATTGGCTATTGCTAATAATAATAAAATCATACTGATTTAAAGCTGTATAGCTGGAGCATGGGCTGGAGAGCTGAGATTTTTTTAGGTTTTATTGTTAGCTCTGTGGCAGAATTGGTGCGAACAGGAGTTTGTATCTCAATCAGCTAACATAGTAACATGTAAATGTAAGCTCTACATAGGAGAGTGCAAGAGAGGTTGTATATAAACGTAAGAAAAATAATTGACATAGATAAAAAGCAAGAATTTAATTTCAGAGAATGGTTTTGTGTTTGCTTCTTTTCCAATTTCCTGTTGTTTCTCACAGTTTGGGCTGGAGTTTCTTAACTTGAGCCTGTTTACAGTGTTGCTGCAAATTTTATGGGTAAGTGGGTCGTAGGTTTCTGGTTTGGTTTTGTTTTGTTTTTACATTCAAATAACTTGCCCAGTTTTGAAAGTGGCAAATGTCTGGATATGATTGAAATTGAATTTGTTCCCAAAATTACACCTTGTTAGATGTAGGAAGCCTAGTGTTGGTATGGTATGAAGGGCAATTCTTATTGTCACAATACTGTTCTCTAAAAAATTGACTAAGTAGTCTCTCTGTCTTTCTCTTTCTTTATCTCGTCATGCTCACTATCGCTCTTCCACCTTCACCAGCAACAGAAATGTGAAAGTTGATTTAATAACTTTCATGGAGTGCAAGCAATAGGGCAGAATATGAGGTGGCTCATTCATGGAAAACAAGAGTACCATTTCTATGCAATTCTTCAGCAGATGTGATGACATGTTCTTCAAAACTAATTGTGTTGATCATTGTAATAGTTAAGAACTTTAAAGCCTTTATGTCTGAGATACTTTCTAACAGTAAAGGAGATTAAATGAGTAGAAATAGTTGATAAGTGATATTTCTTTTTGTTTGGGTTTTTTTGTGTATTTTTTGTGGTTTTATTTTTTACTAAAAATGCCGTCTTTCTATGTGGAAGTGATTTTACAATCAAGTATTGTCTCCCTTGCTAGTTGTTACATATCAACCTTTTCCAACCTATTTGCTCGTGTATTGTATCCGTAGAGAGTCAGTGTTGGGATAAGCAGCAGCCTGCTTATATGTCTCTCATAGTTATCTTACTCAAAGAGCAGCTGTTAGAATTGTTACCTGTTTGGCTGGTAACATCACTAGGTCTCCTCTTTAGTATACAGAAGAGTAAGTGAACTCTTGAGGTTCAAGGAGTTGATTCTTCAGGAGCAGCAAAAACTTCCAACACTTTATTTTCTGTGACTGCTGTTTCTCCTGTGTAAGCCTGCTACAGGCTGCTTATGGTGGGGGATGGGAGGATTGTGAGAGGATTTAAAGGGAAAAAAGGCAAAAAGATGTTAAGAATTCAATTTATAACTATGTTAAAATGCAGAGTCTCAGAAGCATTTTGGGAATTCCCTTAGTTTCTGTAAATTAGAGCTAATTAAAACTGGATTGAACAGTTTAGCATGATAAAACGTCAGGTTATTTCCTTGGAAGTTAGCTAGGTCAAGAGCTGACATCTATTCAGAGCTATGAGCTTTGCACCAAGTTATTGTTGAACTGGGTAGGAACTTGGGATGTAGCTGCTTCATTAAAATGATGCTATGACAGGATTGATTTCACTTAGAAATAAAATAAAGGTAGTCATGTTAACTTGTAGTTCAAACAATTGCTTATGTTTTATATACAAGAAGTTGTGGAGTGTATGTACTGGGGTGTTAAATCAGAGCCTTTAACAATCTCTGATAATTTCGTTTGACATTCTATGTCTACTATTTTTAGCTAAATCCAGATTATTACAGTTTAGTTATGCATCCACTCGTCTAGCTTTCATTTTTCCCTTTTACTGAAACTGTCTGAGAGGATAAGCAATGGCTGTGTGAAGTCTTTTAAGCAGAAATGTTTGAGTTTATGTGCTGATTGAGATAGATAAGAAAAGCAAAGTAACTTACAGGCACTCCGTGCTACCTCTTCAGCGTGTTTCAAATACTTGGAAGTCTTCCTCTACTGCCCTCAGAATGTCTGTGTAGTGTTGATTCTCCATCTAGTAGATGTGTTTCTCTCTGTCAGGTTCAGTACTGGCTTTGAGGGGTCTTGGGCTATAGCATACTCTACTGGGAACTGCCAGGGAACATCCAGACAAGATAGACTTGGAAATAATGCATAGTTCAGCAGATTCCTGAACCATGAGACCTGGAGTACAGCTTTTTCAAGGGGGAAGGTCATATTTAAAGCAAAAAAAATGAAGAGAAGAGGACAGGTATTGACTGAAACTTTTTTTTTTTGTGATATACTTTTAGGATGAAAATACATAGTAGTACTACTCATTCAGAACACTGTATTTTTAAGGTTAGGAGTAGCAAATCCAATTACTTGCCAGAAATTGTGTTAGGAAATAGGACAGGCTGCGGTAACCGAGGACTAGGTTCTCAATGGCACCTAAGAAGGCATCAGTTTCTCTGTTTAATAGAGTCATCCAGCAGATGGGTATTAACTTCACTTTCTCCTGGGCTGTGTTTGGGTTTATAAAAGGATGTACATCCCCTTGTTAGTCCTTGTGCTTAGATTTTCTGTTAAACATAGCACTAATCTGTCTTTGTAACTTTCCACATTCTGACATTAAATCCCCGCACTGATAAGCCCTCTATAACCATTAGTTAACGTTCATGCCTTAAGTCACTTTGAAATCATATTGAATTAAGCTATAGCCTTACATTAATTGAAAAATCACAGTTCTTACGACAATCATGAAAAGTGCTGTGGGGAAAACCACAGTATAATATGCTGTGTAAGCTGCCACTTTGCTTGACAACACCTCTTTCTCTGCCAGAGTGACGCAAGAACACTAAGGGAGCACAGCAGGAAGTGGACTAATAGAAACAAGTGTTTCTGCTACACCTGTCATCTAGGGACCTTAATGAACTTCAGCAATTAAAACACCAGTTTTGCAGCCTTAGTCAACGGCTGTGTATTTTTCTTTCCTCTTTCCCCTCATTTTGGAAGTTTACCAAACTGCTGTGCTGTGCCCTGGTGTGCTCTAAGCCCTGAGCAGCTTTCCGGTGTCTAGGAGCTGTCTGATGGCTCTCCACCACCCTTTGGGTGTGCAGATTCTTTACCTATCATTCTTTGAAAGCTACGTCTTGCACCCTGGTTGACTTGACTCTGGAATTCCTCAAGGTTAAACCTGTTCTGTGTGTTTCTAGCTGTGCAAGAGTTAATCCTTTAAACGCACAAAGCTTGCACAGCATTTTGAAGAAATGTTCAGTTCTTGTCCCTGCAAACACAAACCCTGAAAGTTTGCGAGGTCTCTGCTTGAAGTGCTGGGGTCTGAACCCCGAGCCCTGAAGTGAACTTGACACCTGGATGAATTTCACAACCAGGTCAAAGGGGCTAAGGCTGCCCAGGTGCCTCCTACCATAATCAAGGGCAAGACTGGGTTGGCCTCTGTGTTTGCCACCAAGAAGATCGTTTAGCTCCGCTGCTGGGTGCAACCCAGTAGGCGTTGAGTGGTGGGGACACATGCCATACTAGACCTTGATGTGAGGGATGGCCCCATTTGTTGTAAGAGGGCCATCCAGGAGGGCAGGCCAGGCCAAGCACACTGTGAAAGGCTGAGAACTAAAGTAGAAATGTGAAACAGCTGCCATTTAGGTGGTGTTTAGAAAGTGGAGATAAAAGGCCAATAGAGCTCCTTATTGAGGAGCTGCTGCTGTTGCGAGCTGCTGCAGGAGGGGTTTGTGAGAAGCTTTGTGGAGTCAATGAAAGAGTCGAGGACAACGAGGGTAATGGATTGGGTAATATATCTTTCTGGTATTTGTTGGATTGATTTGTGTCTGGCTATGGTGGGATACGGGGCATGGTTGATATCTTCTTATGTTATTGTGTTTTTGGCTTAGTGTGCCTTTTCTTCTGTTGCATCACCCACAAAGGTTTATTGCTTCCTTTGCTCCCCCTGTGGTTGGCCATGCTATATCATTTTTAGGGTCCGTAGAAATGAATAATAAAACCTGCATGAGTTTCTCTGTATGTTTTCTGCTGATGGCTGCGTCCTTTTTGCTGGGCCATGTAGTTAGCAAAGCGCTGCTGCAGTTTTCTTAACCCTTTACTCTGGTCTGAGGTTGAGCCCTCATGAGAGGCCTGGGTAGGAACCTGCTCCCGGGCAGTTCATGTCCTATCTCTAGAACTGTGGAGTCTTTCTAGCTCGAGTTGCCTTCCCTGACCTTAACTCATCTGGTGCCCAACAAATTCGTTTCAGGAGAAGTACCTTACCTTGGGTTGTTCGTCTTGCATCTGTCTAGATTTCTTTCCATATTTTTTTTTTAATTGTTATTATTACTTTTTAATTTGGCAATTCACATCTTGCTCTTTACATTATTTTTTTCCACATACACATAAAAGTAGTAATTTTTGGAACTCCCTAACAGTTGTTGTAATTGCTGGTGGAATAGTTTCAATGTTAGGAACTGTCATTGTCATTTGCCTGGTGAAAAATGAGTTCTGGTATACTAAGGATGGGTATACCACAGACACATGTTCCCTGAAATAGTAGTCTTGGCAGAGTTAACTTCAAAATGTTCTTCAGAATGTATAGATTACGTTTGGATATATTTTCCCAGATATTTTTATGGATGTCAGAAATCTTGCAAAAAGCATGTGTTAGGATCACACCTTTCAATGCAGCTTCACCTATGACATTGTCACCATGTGGAGATTATTAGCACCAAGTGGGCAGCAAGATAGGAAATGAGAAATGATGTTCTTTTTTCCATGTGAATTTTAGGGGTGATTTTGGTATAAGAAACAGAATTCTGTGTGTGCTCTGAGCAAATTTTAAATATGCATACTGCTCCATACTCCTTGAAAAGCACTCTGTCATTATTGATAACTACAAGCGGTCAAGACCTCGGTTCATTCTTCTCTAAAAGCTAAATTACCCCATCCTTACAGAGAACAGCATATGCTCAAATAAGTCTTGAACATATTGCATGTGTTCTCAACCATGTCACCCAATCAGTAGAAATGGTCTCTTAATGCTTGTGTAAAATTAGAATGGGATTCAAATCTATCTAGGGAAATCTACTTTTCAGATACCTTTGGGAACACACGTTGTGTATTTTTTTTCCGCCGTTTGCATTGTGTTGAAAACAATAGAATCACACAAATGAGGACAGAGATTTAAAATAAGTTCTGAAAGAAAGACTGTTCGGGCAGCCAGGCCAAAAGAATGGTCAGCAAAAGCCCCTCTCTTTAGTAGTGCACTGTCATGGTGACTCATAGATGAAAGGCCAACTGTCTAACTTACTATTCTCGTTTTGGCCTCTAACTTATTAGTTGCCTTTTGATGTGAACATGGGCATCTGCTGGGATCGTGGATGGACTGTTAAGAGTTCAGCAGTCCAGAAGCCAAGTGACTCAAAGATTTCTTGCCGTGGAGATAGGTTGAAATTACCAAGGAGTAAACTATGAAGACACACTATCAGAACAATATATAAAAATATTTTCTCTGGGAATACATGGTTTTGCTTGAAGCTCATGTAGCTTTTTCTCTCATGCAGTCGATCTGTCCTGCAGTTGTCCCTTTGATAACCTTCCATGAGAGTTTGTATACTGACATTGACTGAAAGGCCTGTTCCTTGAGCAGAAGAAAGAAACCCTGTATTCTCAATTTAACTGTAGTCATTGAGTTAAGATAAAACAATTTGTTTCATGCATGGATGACCTATGTCAAAGCTTCATGTCAAATGCTGGGAGAATGTCATTGTAGTTTGTGTTACAGAGGGACTTTCTTGATACATGACTAATCTCACTATTTTTGTTGAGGATTTTCCTTGTGAGACTTCACAAGTTAGTTTTAAACTTCCTGTAACCTCATGTTCATTAGTTTTCAGTTTTATAAAGTAGAAATGCTTGTCCTCTCTCTTTTTTTTTCTTTTTTTTTTTTTTTCCAGTTTGACAGTAAAACTTTTAGGAAAGGAACTACTTAGGTATGTTTGTGGCATCCAGCACATGAAGACCTCAATCTTAGCTTAGAGCTCTGTCCATCTCTCTGATAGTGAACATAAAAGTGTAACAAAAGTGGAAAAGGACAAAGAAGTTTTGAATAGGTTTAACTTGATCCTCAAATCTTTCTGCATAATAAAAGTCAATTACCTTGCACTGATAACATTAACATAGCTGATACACTCTATGGGCATAATATCCTAATTTTTTTTAATGCATGGAGTGCCAGGCCATCTTAAAGGTATTTTAGGCATTTTTCCATTATTGCTTGTATAGTTTTTTGGTATTGTATTTCTCTTTGAAGTAATTGTCTTATCCACTAAATTCTTCAAAGGGAAGCTTTCCTAGAAGGACTCCTATCACCAGTGTATAAAATACAAATGATAAGTGTCTGGGAGATGTCAGCTGTCACTTGCTGGTGACCCTGTAGCAGTAGCCTTGTGTGTGTGGAGAATGTCAAGATGGTAAGCTTGTCTCTTTCAGGAAGCCTGAGTTTCTTGAAATTCCTGAAACTTTTCTAATTAGAAGAGTTATATAGTGGGTTTGATCAGAGTCAGAAAATACATTTCTAATGGCTTAGGGTTTTATCATGTCTTTGCAACAGTTTACTGTAGTTTACTGCATACTGGTAGTCACAAAGCAGTGTTGGGTTTTACTGATATACCATGTTTAGGAGGCATATTAGGTACCTGACTTATGGTTGGGTTTGGACTCATAGCCATCTATGAAATATTATCCACAACATGAGGTTTTACAGTTGATATTTTTGTCCAGTACACTTGAGAATGTCTGCAAGCTAAAAAATGAGGAGGAACCCAAATGAACGCATCGTAACTAGATAGATGTACCATCCTCTCAGTTATGAAGGGATTTCTCTCTGCATCCCAAAAGCCAATCTTAGGTGCCTTTCTGTCTTAATTAAATGTACACTGCTCTTGTGACTGTTTGGAGGTTGTGGGAGGCAGAGGGGCAGTGGGACAAATGTGTGTCTATTTTGTTACCAGAAACAGTGTTGATTTTTGCCTAAGCTGGTTTTACTCTCAAGCCTGTATTGTAAAACAGCATTTGAGTGGCTACCATGTCACAGTAAGGAAACCAGGCAAAAGTGGAAATTACAGTGACTTATACATAAGAAAAACCACAAAGCTGAGTTGAGTGTAGATCAATGGTTACGTATACAGATCTTAAAGAAGCTCGAAAGAGATAAGAAATCTCTATCAGTCTGTTAGCTCACTCTGAGGTTTTTCATAGTCTTGCAATTACTCAGGAAATAGTTACAACTCATTATTGTAGCTTTTAAAATAAAATTTTACAACAGCAAAGCCAGTTACTCTGCTGGTGTAACCTTCAATGAGAGTCTTCCCGTGCTGCAGTTGTGTATTTGAAAGCAGATCTTTATACCCTGTGGAGAACTTAAAAACTTCAACATAAAACATATTTATCCATCAGATATTTATTTTCGATGTGTACTGAATCAGTTTCCCCTCTAAATCAAGAGCAGTACTACGTAGTACTGTTTTTTTATTGAGACCTTTAACTTATTTTTGTTTAGTCTTTGCAAGCTATAGGTGTAGAATATGAGTACAGGTACTTGCTCAACTATATCAAACTACCAAAATCAAACTATCAAAGGAAAATAAGAGCAGAGATCAACTATACTTTTTTATATTATTAGATACATTTAAGTGCTCACTATAGAATGTGATTTAGAAAAATACCTTAAATTTAAGCGTGGTCATTATACTGAGACGGTTACATTGCACATAGCTAGTTTTTCATGTTCTGACTTGACACAAACTTCTGTTGCTTTTTGTTGTGGTTTTGTTGGGTTTTTTTAAAAGCTACACAGCAGAGGCCTTGTAGCACATGCATGTACCCTGGTAGTGTTCTGTGTTTTACCATTCCAGAGTGACTAGGAATCAATTCACTACCTTACACTGCAGTAGCAGTTCAGATTTCTTTTCTCTCTTTGCTGATCATCTCCCCAGGTCCAGTTGTGGCGCTGGGTCTTTATCGTACTGCAGCAGGTCTCGGGGAGAGCAATAATTTGTTACTGCCTTTAAGAGATGTTACTGGAACTTGTCGAGAGCTTTTAGTTATGTTTGGGCTTTGACAGGTTGTAGGAGCAGACAACAAGCTGTCTGGCTTGCTCTGTACAGAGCACCTGAGCTGCGTCAGCCGGGCTGCTGCTGTACATCTGTCCTGCTGTGTTAACCTGACATGGCTAAGTGGGAATGTGTGACCCTTCTGCTCTGTATAGAGCTGATGAATTTACGGTTCTAGCAGCACAAGTTTAGGGAAATTTCTGCAGTTACCTGCTACTGTAAACCATCTGAAATCTTTGACACGGAGCAGAGGGAGAAAGTTATGTCTTTCTGTTTTCATGAGCTGAAGTAGCAATGTCCTCCTGAGGAAGAGGATTTCTGGCCTTCTCTCCATCACTGAGGCAGAGACCTAAATGGTCCTCAGTCCTGCCAAAGAAAGGATTGTTTACCTAAGTCCCAGATGTGCATCTCATGCATCTGTTATGTTCAAAGATTTTTGAAGATCCAAAAACTATATTCCTGCCTGTAGACTGAAGGTTGATGTCACCAATAATTTTATTCAGCACCTGCATGTGAGGGGAAAAAATAGGCAATGTTGTGCAGGGCTGTGCATAGCTGCTTTCTTGAACTGATAATGAGCTGTAAGGGTGTTTTTACAGGAAAAGATGATATCTACCTCAGTGAGCTCTCAGCAAAATGTCGCGTGAAAGTCTGTGGGAGGGGTTTTAGTTGTTCATTTTAAAATTCCTATGGTATTTAAATGTTAGAGGAAAAGTTTGAAGGATTAGAGTCAGAATTGGAAAAATGTTATCTGCTAGTCGTTCAGGTGGAAATGGTACTACCAAAAACCCAGTTGGTGCTTGCATTTTGGTTTTGTTTAATTTACCCTTTTTTAATGAGAAATGAACAAATTCTCAGCCAGTCTGGTTCTTATCTAATTTTCCTACTTGTTTGGTTCTCAGGTTTTGAACTTGGCTTTGCTATGGCAAGTCCCAATGCCCTGGTGTGCTGGGAGGCCCAGTTTGGCGACTTTCACAACACAGCGCAGTGTATAATAGACCAGTTCATCAGCTCCGGCCAGGCCAAGTGGGTTCGTCACAATGGGATTGTCCTGCTTTTGCCACATGGAATGGAAGGAATGGTGAGGGCCGCTGGCTGGCGCGGGCGGGAATTGCTGACTACTATGTCTTCCTTTGCGGCTGCAAAAGCCAAAGGTGTCTTGGGGATCCAATGGTGACATGAAGCTGACGGGAGGAAGGCACTGTTTCACATTTTGGACTGCATCAGTGCTACGGAAAAGAATGTGGGTAGATTGGTTGTGAGAACCAAAAAAACCCCTGAGATTGTTCCCGAGCTCTTCGTTTTGTGTCCTTAGTAGCATGTACCACATTTCCTCCATTTTTTTTTCTTTTTTCTTGCTCTTTTTTTTGTTTTATCTTTCCCTAAAATACTGCCTTCTTTCTGTAGGAAACCCTGGATTCTTAGTATACACTAAGAAAGAAATCGTTAGTGTCTAGCAGTACTTGCTTGGTTTTTTTTGCACAAAGTACATCCTTGTAAAAACTGCACTAAATTCTCTGGCCATGAAATCATATGAAACAATGTTAAAACTTCTTCAAAAAATTAGTTGACGTTGGGTGACTGATATAAGAAATTTTCTGCTTTCTGAAAAGGAAGTTGTTTCCACTAGCTCTTGACTCTCCTTTCTTTGGTGTTGTTAGGAGGAACTGGACAGTATCGTACAGGGAAAGGGCATAGGCATGCTCTGTATATGTTATATGAAGTTCACATCAGCAGTAGAATTGGTCTTCAAATCCTTTAAATTATTTTTAAAGGTTACATGAATATTATTTTTGGCTAGGTTCATTTTCTTCCTTTCAAGTACACCAACGTTCCTGGATTGATGCACGTATGTTCCCAGTTTTCTATTAAGAAAAGCATAGTCTGTACCACTGTTGCAATCTCCATCTATATAAATACTCTAGACCCTTTCACTACAAACTGCGTCATTTCCGTTCTCACAAACAAGTAAGTTTGTTTGTATTCAATTAGAATTCTGTCCTGATATACTGGAGTGCATTCATATCTTGTGAATGGCTTTCCATACCCGTTTGTGCAGAAAGAATAGAGTCTGCTGCTGTTCACAAGACTTTTGATAAATTAATTTTTTTTTTAAATGAATTCTGAGGGACAGCCTGAATGTGCCCTCAGCAGGAGGTGTGATCCTCTGCAGAAAAGCTCTCAGCTGAAGGGAACTGGTTCTCCGCTACTTACAATACAGTTAATCTTGCTTTTCTCTTAGCCACTTGGCAACTAAGATTTGCCCAGATCCTCTGAAACATGCTTGTTTTGTTACTAGTGTCAGGTGTTTTTGGAATATTTAAGAATCCCACCAGGCTGTTAAAATCTGCTATCTTCCCAGAGGAGCTTTCCATTACAGGAGGGTTATTCTCTCTATAACTACAGTGTTGGGGACAGAATGATTTGGGAAAGGATTCCTAATGGGATATGGATCCCTTCACCTCTAGGTCATGCGTTCACAGGCAAGTTGGTTGTGATTGAAAGACCCTGTTGCCTAATGGCTCCCTGGGGACTCATCTGAAAGTAGCTAATGGATTCAGTATAGGTCTCTCTGGATAGGTGGTCACTGCAGAAATAAATGCTACCCCATCCCGCGCAGTGGTTGCTGACAGTCTGACTGGAGGTGTCAAAAGAGAAATCAAAGATGGATGTGAACATTGAGGCTCTGGATTTTGAGGTTGTTGGGGCAGCATATGTGTGTACGTTAGGGAAGCCTTGCGTGTCTCTCCTGTAATTCTTTGCTAGTAACATCACTGTTTCCAGTGTGCTCAACTGTCTCGGTTTTGGGTCAGGGCAGCCCTAAAACCTATAACAGACCCTCTCTGTTAACCCCCCTCCCTCCCCAAAGGGGAATAGAAAAGGAATAAGGGAGAGAGACTTATCAATTAGAAAAGGAAACTAGAACAGCTTTAATGAAAAGGAAAATAATAATAAGAATAAAATGGAATGCATACGAATATATACAAGACTGGTATTGAACCCAAACCCCTCTGATGGCAATTGTGTCGCTGTCACCGCTGACCTTGTGGAGCAGGCATCGGGAAAGTCCCAGACAGGATCCCAGCAGCAGACGGGAACTGTGTTCAGGAGCTGAATTCTGGTACTGGATTCAGGAACACTCCTATCAGGATCGAAGGCAGAACGAGCAGAGTCCTCCTTGGATTACAGCCCTTGAAGGAAGAATCCAAGCAAGGACCTGGAGCAAGAGTCCCTGAGCCGAGAGCAACCGAGCAAGGGCCCCCAGCAACCGAATATGGCGTCTATGAGATGGAATACCCCGTGGGTCAGTTTAAGGGCACCCATCTGTCCGCTCCTCCCTGCAGGTGCAGCTTTATACTTTCTGCACCACCCAATGTGATACACAGGATCTAGCAGTGGCCTTGGTCTGCACACCAGTCCCTGGTACTACCTGTAAACATGGAGCATTATCAGTGCTAGAAGCAGCCATTGCCTGTGAAAACAGGCTGCTAATTTCAGAAAGTGCAGGCAGTTAAGGGAACTGAGCTGAAAAGTAAAAATCACCAAACAGAATTTTTCTGTTCTAACTCAAACTAAAACATTCCATACCATTTACGTCATATCTGTTATTATTTTATCATTTCTTTCTATAGAAAAGTTCGTTAAATTTGCTTAGGTCATGATCGTGAATCTCCATCTATCAAAGCAGTCTCT
>VWZK01008059.1:0-13396 GCA_013396935.1 Baryphthengus martii | reverse complement strand
GGGGGGAAATACTTCCAAAGTCATTCTTCCAAATCACTTGAGGCTGCCAGTTAGGTTTTGTGATTCACAAATTTGCTCTCTTGTTATAAATAAACATTTCTTTTCATGATAATGTCACAGGGACTGGGCTGGAGAACCTTGCTAATTTTTTTTTTCTTTATTCTTGGCATATCAGTACACTTGAAAGACACACACTCTTGCCTCCTTACACTTTTTGCCAAGCCACAACCACAAACCATCCTCACAACCCCAAAGCGCTTTTGGCAGTTGTGACACAGAACGTATGGCTCGTGGTAAAATGTGCTGGCAAGTACCCTATAGGCCCCATCCAGCAATCATTTATGCAAAGAATTTGATGCCAGATCGCAGCTGTTGTGTTGAGGCCGCTCAGTATCACACTAATCAGTCCTGTCTCATCCTTCCTTTTCCCTTCCTTGTCTCCACCTGCTGGGTTTTTCCCCTTGTTATAATTTTTGCCCCTCTTTTACATCTTAGATTAAGACTGGAAGCGCTGTGGGGCAAGGATCATCCTTTTGTTCTGTGTTTCTGTCTCTTGCCACAGAGTCTGCTTGCCTGGCACAACAGTAATGCCAAATAATGCAGTTGGCACTGCGCGATCTCTGACAGGTTGCATGGCAAGTGACCTGAAAACTGACTGCTGTGGGTAAAAAACGCAGCTCCGGGGAACCTTGTAATGAAGTTTTTGAAAGTAATGTAGCTCTGCTTTACCTAACTGAAAGTATTCGCATAACAAAGGCCTGACCAGTTATTTATTCTATTTTGGCTGCCTGTGTGTGTTTTATGGTTTTTGTTTGGTAGTTGCTGATGTCTCTGATCTAAAGTGCTGAACACATCTGTGGCTCAGGGAAGTTGCCTGACAGACAGACTTAAGGGAATAGTTTGCTCAGAAACAATGACAGTCTGCATCTTCTCCAGAACGTATTTGACAGCAAGAAAAGCTCTCGGATCTGAAGGTGGAGTTCATTACTGGTTAAGGTGCAGTCTCCAGACTGGTACTGCTGAAGTTTGAGTGGATATGTACCCACAAGCACTTTACCTTTCCCCTTCATCTCAGTGAGCTTCCCTGGTTACTGGCAGGTTTTTATTAAGGTGAAGTAGAAAGTTGTGGCTGGAGCTATAGTTCCTTACCCCTTGTCTGAGACTCTGCAATCTAAGAACAGCAGATGAGGAGCCAGTGTCTGCTGTAAAAGCTGGGGAAAAAAATAGGAAAAATACAAAATTAAGTAAATCTGATGTTATTGATTCCTTCTGAGGCCTCAGGTTTTTCTCCTTTGCAGATATGGGCTATATAGCATTGTTGTCAGAAAGGGAAGCTGGTAGTAAGCTCCCTCTTCTGAGCTCATATGGTCATTTTTATGATGACTTGCTAGCTATTTAATTGTTCTAACTATGAAAGGACAATTTCTATAGAAAGTATTAATGAAGCATTGTTCATAGTGATGCAGTAGCTCAGAGAGTAAGTGTTGCGATATAATTCCTGAATTGCCTATGCAAGACACCTTCACTATGACTGCATGTCCTGCTTCTACAGCTTGTCCCACGACTTGCTTTTTGACATTCTTGATGTCTCTATAGCAAATAATGTATAGCATTGCATGATGATGCACTTGTTTAAGGCTGTAGAAAAAAAAAAAAAAAAAGATGAGAAATATGACTTGAGAGCTAAATACGATTATTAAATCATCATGCAATAAGGCTTGATCTTGCACTCTGAGGATTAAGAGACGTTTTACCACTGATTTCAGCCAGAGCAGAAAACAGCGCGTAATCAGTACACTGAAATTAGGAGTGTCCTTTTGTCCTCAGCTTCAGCATTTCTCACCTATTGCTTACTGCAGTTTTGGCATATTCTCTTCTTGCTTTCTTCAAGACACAGACACTTACTTTACCCTCTTACTTATACCCCTAAGCCAAGGATTGTCATCTGTGCTTTTATGCCTGGCATAATTGAACTCTAATCCTTGACAGGGTCCACTAAATATTATTGCAAGGCAAATGAATAATCCATAAACAAATGCTCCTCCAGGAAGGCTTTTAGATGCCAGAGTATCAGAGTTCCACTGAACTGTACATGACTCCATTGAACAGTGTGGTGACAGGATTCCTGAGAGCTGGGATTCCTCCAGGGATCTGGATGTTCACATGCAGCTCTAGTGCAGAGTGGATATGCAGACGCCTGTAATTCCCTTCTTCCTCCTTCCCTGTCCATTTTGGGGTGTCCAAAACATGCAAGAATCATCTCTGGATAAGTCAAACACTGTATTCTCCAAGATTCTTCCGACTAGCCCCCCTACAGGGACTTCTTGCACCTTCTGCTTCAAACAAGGTCAGCCACAAGTGGGCACTATCCCACTGCGGCATCCCCGCAGACCTGGGGTTAGCACAGGCAGGAGCAGGCCGAGAAGTTGAGGGATTAGCTCTCAGTCTGAAGAGTAGAGTTGTTCACAAGAAGGAAACTAAAGTTCTAGGGGCCATTCGAGGGTGGCCAGCTCCCCTCATGCTTTATGTAGCATATTTTTTTTATATTAAATGTTCTGCCCATGGTAGCAGCAACAATGAGAAGATATTTAAACATAAATGATGTTCATTTCTTTGTCAGCATCAATTTGAAAAGCAGTTGTTTCTGGACATGCTTCTCTCAAGTACACACCCTGTGTGCTATGCTGGACGTCTCTGCTTTTATCCTGACTTCCTTCCAAGTGTTCATTCCTCTGCTCTTCCAAGTGTGCCACTTGAACTAAAGCTTCTGTTGGTTTCTGTTCATACAGGCTATACCATTTGCCATCCGTGGGAAGTCTCCTATTTACCAAAACTGTAATATTTTAGCCATTACTAACATTTCTAGCAATTAAAGCTGCCACATAGTTTAGTCAAAGACATGATCGTTCTGTTTGCTGCTGTCTCCCATTAGGAATTTAGTTGCCTAAAACTTTCCGTGCTGTCCAGCAGAGCGGAATGGGCTGTTGACGGCTATGTGCTATTTTTTTCAACTGCACTGGGATAGAAATGGGTTTGGAAGAATATTTTCACACTGAATTGCAAATGATCCCATGCAGCTATTCTTTTCTTCTCGGCAAATATTTTCCATCTCTGGTCTCCAAACGGTTAAATGAAAGACAGCCAGTAAAACAGAGATCTTTTTAATCCTAGGATACGCAATTGCAAACAGAATAGAGGACATCAACCTCTTTATTTCCCATTTAGGATCTGTAGGTGAAAAGCCAATATTCCTCTGCGAGATGCATCTAGCTAAACAGATGCTGAATCGCATGCATTCATTTTAGTCCACTTGGCCAGTTTATGGAGAGCAGAAATATTTACACGCCAAAATAATTCTCTCAGCTCCTCCAAACCCACAAACTTGACTTCCAAACCAGGCGGCTCCAGTGCAAAGTGCCTGTACCATTGATTTTAAAACTTGTTTACCTGTCCGTGTGTCTACTGGTAAAGCGGCCCGTGAGGCCGAGCCCCACCGTTGCAAGGGACCTCGGCCGCCGCTCCGTGGCTCTAGGGGCCTGCGTGGAGAAGCGGCGGCACGGTCCTGGGGGATGCCGAGGCCGGAGGGTCTGCAAATCGCGTTGCTGGGGTGCAGGCCAGGGGAGAGCCGGCGGAACGCGGGGACGGGCCGCGGGGAGGGCTAGGGGGCGGCGGGCAGGAGGGAAAGGTGTAATTTTGCAAAGTGGCCTCCTTGGATAGGGGGAGACTGCTGGAGGGGGTCAAAGCCTCCGGTTGGAGGTGCTTGCAGTCTCGGCCCGAAAGGAAAGTGACAGCGGCGTTTCTTTATAAGGAGCAGAGCCGAGAGTGCTAGAGAGCGAAGGAGGACGACACTGTGGAGGGGCAGAATCAGTCTCTCCCAAGGGGGGCCCTCCGAGCCGAGCCGAGCGGGACCTCCCTCCACGTGTGTAGTAAATCACGGCTGGGGCACGCATCCTCCGCTGAGCTCCCAGCCTGGCCGCCCCAGCGCCCACCAAGCCTCGCAAGATCCCTGTCGCGGAGGGACAGGAGGTGCAGTTGGCCTCAGGGACTTGGTGGGGTAGCTCGTAAATTGTCGTGGGGTTCGCGGCTACGTTTAACACCGAAGGTTTTATTCATTATTACTCGTTCTTCAGTTTCTTCGCCCTACGGCTTTGTCCGACTGTGCCAGAAAGAGCCTTTTCTACTCCCTCCCGTACTTCGCAGCAAAGTTTTGTTCTAGCGATCCTGCCGCGCAGCCCCGCGGGTTGGGAGCCGGGGTCACCTCTAACGCCGGCTCCGCTCCTGCTCCGCGCCCGCGGGGCGTGTGAAGGAAGCTCCGGGCCCGGCACTGCCCGGCGGCCTCGGTGAGGGGCATGGAGAACAATGGTGAACACTTCAGGCTCCGTCTGCTAAAGAAACATAGCAAGGCGCTCGTACAATGGGCTATTTTCCATCAGTCATATAAAGAACGATTAGCTGATGGCTCGAAAATTCAATGGAATACCTGCACGAACCTATGTATAAATATTATTTTTTTAAAAGAACAATATGTAATTAAAAACTAATATTTAACAACTTAAACGCCTATCCTCTAGGAAATAACAGCCTTTCTTCGCAAAACCTCCGAGATTGACTTCGCTTCCTCCTGTAAAATGAGGCCAGATTTAATTCTCCAAAGATCAGTGAGATCAAGTATTTCAGCGCTCAATTTACAGCTCCAGGGTATGTGGGACCCTTTCCCAGCTATCTGGGTAGGCTAGGAAATATGTCTGGGATGGAGGAGGGGGGAGAAGGAAAGAGAATTAATTCCGAAACACCGCAGTAACACCTGTAGTATTTCCTTAACGTCACTGCGGCGATCGCCGGGAGCAGACTTCGCTGCAGCAGCGCGCAGTTAAATTGCGAGCAGGAAAACGGCACAATTCTTACAAACAAACAAATAAACGAACAGATAAACACATCAAGTCTGCTCGTTTGTAAGGAACCGCGGTAACATTGGAAGATAGCTTCGTGGAGCAGTTCGATTCCGTTGTGATACAAGCGGGGAGCTGGGTGAGGTACCATCGTCTATCGCCGTAAACATCCTCGCCTGTTGATGTGTGAACTTGTTCTCTGGGCTGGAAAGAGCGAACTACAAATAAATCTGTTAGTTTCACTGATACCTTAAGAAAAAAAAAATCATCATCATAAGGCCTGTGAAGGTCCCCGCTGCCGTCGGGGGATCACGTACTGCGCCCCACTCCATTGTCCCCCTGTAGACGCTCGACTCCTCTGTCACACCGCGGCCCGGCTGAAACCTTCCCCAAACCCTCGCTTCTCTTCCTCCTCCGCTCCCTTCTGAAATAACAGAGAAAGGGAAGTCAAGCCTTTCCGGGGAGATGGGAAGCAGGGAACGGGTGGCCCTTCTTCACACCGCCGTCCCCTCCTCCTCTCAGCGAGCCAAGGAGCGCTGCGTGGCTGCCCTTCTGCCTGCAGCTGTGCCTTATCTGCCCATTTTCTGCTCTACCTATGCGAGGACCTACGGGCAGCGATACTCGGGGCTTGGCTGAGCTACCCGGGGCTTGGTTACTCTTTCCGGGTCTTGGCTGCGTTGCGCCGGGGCGCAGGGAAACTGCAGAGCAGATTTTCATCAGAGAAGCTCTGCTGCGGCACTACGTGTGGAGCAAACCCCTCGCAGCCTCACGCACTCCTTGCTACAAGGAGGTCCAGGCTCCTGCTCTGCTTACACGATCCCTTCCTTGTCTTTGACTGCGAGCCGCTCTCCTTCTCCGGGTCCTCCGCGGCCCCTGGCCCTAGACCACGGCGGGGCGCGGTGCAGCTCGTCTGCTCCTCCCTGAGCTCCGGCTGCCTTCACCGACCTACGATCCAAAACCCACTTTTTTTACCTTATTACCTTTCCCCCCCCCCCCCCCCCTTTTTTTTTTTTTTTTTTTTTTTACTGTATTCCCCCTGTAACTGTCTGGGGAAAGTGAAAAACAATTGGAGGTAGGCGTTTTCTGGAGAGAACCGCCGTGTACGAGCTCTCTTGCCCATATGGAGAAAATTATCCCTCGAGTTCAGATTTTCGTTGGATTGCAGCATCAAACAGCCCGGACCTAGCAGGAGTCGGGAGAGGGGTCACTTTCGAATCCCGGCTGCTACTCCTGCCGTCTGAACGGCCGGAGAGAACAGCGAGGAGCCCGACTCCCCGGAGCTGCTGCAAACCCCTGCCTGCTACCGACGCCGGCAGCCCCGGACCGTGCCCGGCTGAGCGCACCGGCTCGGTGCCATCGACCTGCTCCCTGCTCGTACCTCTGCTCCCTGGCACCGACCGTGCCACCGGATCGGTATATGGAGGTGCTTACAGAGAGGTCTGTCGGCTGTGAAGAGGTGGACCGAGCACGACGGTCAATGTCGCCTCGCAGTCCGGTGCTCGCCCTCGGAGCAGGGTGCGTGGAGGGAGGCAGGCGTCGCGCTTTTGCGGTGATACCCCGCAGCGGCCTCCCGGATTTTTCTGCGGAAAAAAAGAGCCGGAGCAGCGGTGAGCGAGCTGCGTCCTCCCGAGGGGAATGGCCAGCTAAGGGACCCGCGGAAAAGGCAGGCGCCTCTGCCTCAGATATCCCCTCATTTGTGCACTGCCCCGAGGTGAAGTTTTCTAAAACTCTGAAACAAGCTTTTTCTTTTATTTTTCTATGAAATAAAAAATAGAAAAACAAACAAAAAAACAAGAACAAAACCAAAACACTGTAAGAGCACCTTAATTCGGAACTACTGTAGGGCTGAACGAAGTAATTGGATGGGAGCATCACACACAACGTAACGGAGCAGTAAGCCGATGGAATAATACACACGGTTAGAGCAAAAGTCCCCACGTATATATTTGAAACACATTGTGCGTGTAGTAAAAGCTACCCTGCGTTTGAAACATCCACGAACTTTGCTGATTTTTATTTAGGAGCTCCGTTTTATTACACTGTGTATGACTTACAAAGCGCACACATCCCCGCGAGTTTGAAAATTTGGGAACACACATCAGCTAGGGAAGGAATTCGGCGGGGTTACGCGCATCAAAACGGGATAGTTATGTTTCTATTCCAAGACACCACTGCAAGCAATTACGTACTTCAAGTCCTCGGGAAAAAAAAAAAATGCATTATTTAAAATTAATTACTATCATAAATGACACTTTAATGTGGTAATATTGAGTCACTATACTTTAGAAGCTTGGAGAATTATTTGAGAGCTGTTCCGTCTCTTTCACTGCAAACTCCTTTCTGCCTCATGCAGACCACCGGGAGGATAGATGTCTCGGATTGATAGAGGAGCTAGTGGCGAGGTACACAGCGAATCCCCTCGAAAACCTCTCTGCACGCTCGAATTTCCCCAAACGGTGAGCACGCAAAAATCGCCGACCCGACTGTGGAGCAGAGGGAGGGGAGGGAGCTGACTCACAGGAGACTTAACTTTCCTCCAGACTCGACCCAGCGACTGCCAGGTGAGGAGGTACCGTCCGTGCCGTGGTGTTTGCGGTTACCCGGGGACTCCTCCAGGCAGGACCAGGCAGGGGCTTCCCGCTACGGGAGGCCAGCACAGGATTTCAGCACATGGCACCGTGTGTCGCATAAAAAGTTATCGATCCTATAGAGAACACCGACGACCCTCATGTGTTGCCCAGCGAAACGCTTCGCGAAATGAAAAGCAAACGTACTTTGGTGGGGCCACAGGATCGGGCTCTCTAGGAGCTCGTTAAAAAGGAATAATTAACAAAATTGAACGCCTACATGAGAAACTAAAAGTACTCCAGTAGTAACAAGAAGTGTCGAACAGAATTAGTGGTAAATTACAGTGCGAATTTCTATTTTTTCCTTAGAAACAAAACTTTTGAAGAAATGATTTAGCTTGCGGTTTATCCCCCTTCCACCACCTCATACCGATAGTGGTGCACTCAGTCAAGAGAAAAGTTTATGAAAGTTTGTAACTACAGCCTCTTTCTTTGGGCGTGATCCTTTCCGCCAGGAAATCCCTCTGCCACTGCGGGCCGCCCCGGCCGGGGGCTCCGGTGTGGGACCTGTCGGTATCCATGCAGCACGGCAGTTCCGCGCCTTCCTGCTGGTTGCAGAACATACCGACTCCCCTGCACAGCAGCGGCACTGACGGGGAGCACTAACTAGGGGTCGGGGTTGGGAAGGAGAGCAAAGCCGGTGAGATAAGGCACTCTGCGCGCCCCCGGGGTCCACGCGTGTATCCCTTCGCCCCACCCAGGGCAGTTAACCATCCGCACAGGTGGAGAGTATGGGTTTATGTCGTGGACGGTGAGTTTCTGATTTGGGATGCATCACTTTCCACCAAGAAAAAAGAAGCACCAGGCACAAGAGCTTCCCCCGCACGCTCTTTCCACTAACGTTACTAACGCAACTCCGGCCCCGTCGGTGGAGGCTCGGACACCTTTTCGCTTTCATAGGAGGAGACGAGATTTCTCGTGGGATGCCTAGAGCCCGGGCACCTGCAGCCACTGGCTGGCCTGCAGCTCTACCTCTGTTTTAGTTTGGGTTTTTTTGTTTGGTTTAGTTTCGTTTGATTTGGTTTGGTTTTTGACCCTAGGGAGTTTTCATCCAGGGAGAGCACTTGTGGCAAACATGGGCTTTTATAGAGGAGCTATGGACAGAAATTCGCAGTTTCAGGGTCTCTCCGGGTAGCTGGTGCCCAGCAAAGCCTGGTTATGTGCGAGTTCAGCATCAGGCTGCTGGAAAAGGGCAGGAATTCCCTTGTGTGCAGTACTGTCGACATCCCGAGCGTTTTCCGAAGCCACAGGAGCCCACACGGGACCGTCCCTTTCCGGATGGAGTCAGCAGGTCAACGCTCCGGGCAGTCAGGGAAAGCAGGCTCGTTTAAAAAACGCCTCTCGCCCTTATCGCAATAGGCACGACTGCGAGAAGTTTTCATGCATGGCGTGTAGCGAGACACGATTTTGAACGAGGTGTGAAAACCAGCAAGGGCTGGATCCAAAGCCGTTACGGCGGCTTCCCCGCAGTTAAGTTTTCAGTCGTGCAACTGATCGGTCGGGAGGCATTTTAAAAACCGATCTGTCGTGTACGGAGGGGTGTATTTAAAAAAACTTATATTAAAACCCCCAGGGCTAAAAATAAGCATTGTGCCAACGGGCATCGCACTTGGGAGAAAGTGCATGGTCGTGTGTGCACACACGGGTGTGTGCGTGTAGGTGTGTGCGTACACGCTCTGCGCTCTTCCATAAACCCCGAAAGTTCTTGTGGGCTTTATACATATATATTTTTTTATACACATTTTTTAAAGCAGCCCTAAAGCTTCCCGTGGCTTNGGGGAGCTGGGCCGGGCAGGGATCGGTTAGGGACCGAGCAGGGTCCGAGTAAGGGCCGTGCAGGCACCGGTAGAAACCTTGTGTGAGGATGTGCGTCGGGGCCGAGAGGTCGGGCCCGAGAGGTCGGGCCCGGCGAGGTGCGCTCTCGTTACCGCGCTGCTCCCTGTGCCCACACGCAGCTCCCTGGTATTCTCTCCTGCTTCCTCCGCGCATGTTGACATTTAAAACGAGCCGGAATCTGACACGGATCGGGACAGATAACGGCTTCGTGTTTAAACCCGGAGATTTGCTCTTTTTCTTGGTGTCCCGCATTACTAACGTCGTTTCGGAACCTCAAGTCTGAGCTTCCCGAGACGAAAACAGATATGCAAAGCAAAGCCGGGTCTGCCCGCGGCTGGCGAGTGCCGGGCTGGGTTTGTGCAGCCCCTCACTGTAGGCCGGGGGTGCGCAGACGGCGGGGGGTGGGTTGGGAGAGAGGAGGGATGATGCTTTCAATCAGTTCTGAATTAGCGTCAAACAGAAAAGACTAAAGCGACGGTCTAGGATTGCTATTCATCGAGGCCGGCTGGAAGGAACTTGGGAAGTTGAGGCCGTTTCCCAGTCCCCCGCGGCCGCTGCAGACCCCATCCGCCGGTGAGACTGACCCCCGGTGGCATCGGCGCCGGCTCGGCTTTGCAAGGCCGAAATAGGAGTGTGAGGATTTCAGGTCTGGTCTCCTCGATGAGGAGGCCCGTGGAAAGCACCCCATGTATGCGTCCCACTCGGAAGCCCTGGCTGCGTGGAGATCAAGGCCCTGTTCACGAGAGGCTCCGGGTGCTCGAGGGGAGCCAGGGTCGGCAGCGACATCCCCTCGAGTAAAATCCACCTGCTCAGCGGAGGTCCCCGGGGTGCTCCAGAGAGGCAGGACCTCAGGCTCTCCCGGAGCTCCGCAGGCCGTCCCGGCTCCGGGGCGCCCGGCTTGTCTCGGCTCCGCGCCGGGCTGCGCAGTGCGGCCCGAGCTCCCATCTCTTCCATCACGTATTGCGCTTTTGTGAAGGGATCGCAGAACGCTTAAACATACCGACTGGGATTTAGAACGTCCAGAATCGAATTAGATTAGACATTTTACCCACTCCTTTAACTCACGCAGCCCCCGTTCCAGACACAACCTGCCTGGGCCACGTCTCCTCTCTGGAACCGGCGATAGAAGGGGGAGACGGATCCCGCCTGAAAAAGAAAGTTAAGGGGGGGCTGAAACTTCCCACACCGCCATCTCCCCGCCTGCGAATGTTCAGCCTGGATCAGCCCGTAAACAACGTCTTACCCCGAGGTCTCCCGTATCCGAGGCCTTCCTCGAATTTTCTTCTTGGCTCGGCTTTTAAAAGATGAGTATTAGTTTGGAAATCCGAAGCTAGTGCCTTTGAGGCCAGCCATGTAATTTGACTGCGAATGTAGCGCACCCCTCCCTCCGAGAGAGGCTGCCTCTAAGTGCGCTTGGAGCAGATCGGGGATTGATGGGAAGGGAGCCGCTGCCAGATTTTCTCCTTGCAGACGCCAAGAGGACAGCGAGAGCAGCCTGTCAAGAAGCTGTGTAGGAAAAGTTCAAGAGAGGAGCTTTCGGGAGATGCTTCTGGGGCAGTTCGGGCTGGAGTGCAGCAGCCACGGCCGGAGCTGCGCCGGGCACCAGGTCGGAACGAGCCGTGGACTGCGAGGAAGGGGACCACAAGAAACGGCAACGAGCGGGAGAGTGATACAGAAATTTAGGGGGAAGCGGAAAGTCCTGGGAAATCCCTCTCCGAATACCCTTAGTTTTTGTTCTGACTCTCTCTGGCCTGTTTTCTCTCTGACAAAACACAGAGAGAGTTGGTGCTCACCAAGGCGGTTTCTCTGCGTGTATGTATCCACGCGTACACATTCACATATATACGTAGATATGTATATGTACGCACGTAGCACAAGCTCGGTGCGGGGACCTCCGGGTTGCTGCGGCCGAACGCACCGTCTTTCCCGGGAGAAATCGGACTTGGCAGTGCAGAGCTCCCCTCTGTAGCCAGACTTCTCCGCTGAGCTCCAGAGCAACGGGACTCCCCTTTGGGAAGGGATTTTAGGCTAGAGGGTATTTCTCCGGCTGTAAAGAGGGTCGAGGGAAATTTATTGAGCGTTTCGGCGGGTTATCCCTGCTCTGCGTGTGTGACGGTTTTTTTCACACAGATATAATTCCTCCCCAACTGCTAAATTACTTGCTGTAGTTTTCAAAGGAGCCCTGTGATTATGTCAGGATGTCTGGGGAGACAAAAAAAAAAAAAAAGAAAAAAAAAAAAAAAAGAGAAAAAAAAAAGAAAAAAGAAAAAAAAAGTGAAAAAAAAAAGAGTTGAAGTTTTTCCAATTCAGATTCATACTGCAGTCCCGGAGAAGTGTAAATACGCAGATGCAAAACACGGCTCTTCCGAGGAGAAGTTTCTCTTTTTGTCTTTCTCAGTGCTCAGGAACCAAGACCCCAGTGGAAATCAGTACATCAAACACTCGTCGTATTTAGGGCACTTTCTCAGCCTCACTTAGGTCAATAACCCCAGATCTCTGCAAGAAGAACGTTACCCCCGGTTGAGGGGGGGAAAGTTGTACGGATAGGGGGCGAGGGGACTTAAAAGGACAAAATACTAGCGATTCGCGAGGGACACGAGCATGGCTGGAGGTAAATCCCTCTCTCTCCTCCGCAGCAAGCTCTGCTCGGCGGGGCCAAAGCACTGTGCCCGTGTCTGCTCAGGTGTCTGCGGGGAAGAGAGGTTTTTCCAAACGTGTGAGACTTGAGAGAATGGCACCTCTTTGCAAAATCTGTTAGAAGAGTCGGGTTACGCCGTACAAACATCTCTCTCACTTAGTCTCTGCAATTGTATGCACGTGTGGAGATGGACGTACAGCCGTCCAACGCCTGGAGAACAGATTTACATTTCAGATGGAAAGTGAACTTCTCCCTCCACAAAGTGCACCCAGTGCAGGGTTCACAAGGAAAACACGTCCCCAAACAAAGGAGCACAAACACCGACATCTTTGCGTGCCCAGCACAGTTCTGTCACTTATGTTTTGTTCGTCATTTTCGTATTGTGTTAAAAATACCGAGTAGCTGTAAACAGGAGCTTCTAGGGGAGAGCGGGAAAGGCGACAAGAGTTCAGTTTGCCCTTTACTGGAAAGAAGCGAGGACCGTTTAGAAAACGACTTCTTTTTTTTTTTTTTTTTTTGGTTNTTTTTTTTTTTTTTTTTTTTTGGTGCTTATTTTAATACAGCAGTGTAACGGATTCTTTGTGTATAAAGTGGAAAGATAAGAGAAAACAAAGTCCAGGAACGAAGGAAAGAAACGCTAGATTGGTTTTAAGACTCCTCCAATTCCTTGGTTCAACAGAAACATTAATTTATATTAGCAATTCCGCATCTTTAAGATAAATTACACAGCGGCGTAATAGATTTAAAGTACGCCAGATTTTTTATCATTAATTCTAAATGTGCAAAATACCTGCTGGTACTTCACTTTAGAAGAATGTAATTGGCAAAAATGGGAGGCTGATGAATAGATAATAGATCCTTAACTACCAATAAACAGTAAGCACCAGCCAAGAGTATTAGGATGTGATCATAATTATTCTGTAGCCCCAGCCAATGGGAGGAGGAGAACTCAGCCCTAAAATCATCCCCGAACTCAAAGGTAATAGCGAAAATACGGACAAGGCTGGAACCGGAGACTTACTCCCCTGTCCCGTCTGCGAGAGCCCGGCGTGCCCCAGCTTTGCATAATGCAGCTGCCCTCCGCTTTGTTTTCCGCACCGCGCGGTGCGGCGAGTCCGAAGGAGCGAAGGGGACAATAGATAAGTTCGGACGAGGAGGGCGACCTGTTCAATCACCCGGACGAAAGCTTTCCCAAGCAAGGTATCTCTCCTGGGCGCCCCAGGGCTGATCAAGGTAACCTCGCCGGGCTGAAAGCACCCGAGAGGTGGCAGGGAGAGGGGTGTCACGCTGGCGGAGCGGCCCTAACCTCCCCCCAAACCCCCCGCCTCAAACTCCGAGAGGAGATGAGGTGCATCTCGTCCCCGCACATTCCCGCTGAGCCCCCACCTCCCCTGTATTCCCCTACC
>VWZK01008057.1:19297-143108 GCA_013396935.1 Baryphthengus martii | reverse complement strand
AAAAACCACGACAAAACCAAAAAGATGAGAAAAAAAATGCAGGATGTGTATGTGGCAAAACTTACTGGCTTTGAGTTGTTACTGACTTGTAGAGAAAATCAGGGTACATGAAGTAAATGAACAGCTAACAATCCTCTAAGTTATATAATCAAAATTTAAAAGAACACAATGTATATAGTGTTCAAAAGAGAATGCCACCCTTGAACTGTCTTTATCCTGTCTTCTGAGTTACATTTCTTTCAACTCTTCCCTGTCCTGTCTGTCTTTGCTGAAGGTAAAAGTTATTTCCACTGGAACAAGAGCACATTAATTAGAAGTTTCTAAAGAGATGATAACATTAGTAGTAAATTAATTATAAGTTTTATAAAGTCGAGTTCATCTATCGGTTGCTATAGTTTTGTCTTTAACTGCTTGCCATACAGTACCTCTGACTGTAAAATAAGCATCTGCAACTTTTATTAACCCTTTAGAAACTCTTTAATGATAATGATCTTTATAATGAAGTATACAGACAAATTCCTTGAATTTTACTACTAGTATTAATAAAAGTAAGGAGATTTGATACTTTAGATAGGGATGCATTTTATTCTCAGCTTTGCACAAACTGCATATAAATAGCTGCATAGGAAATAATTGACGTTATATTACTTTGTATTTTATTTTCATGTAATTAAAATGACTAAACCAGGAAAATTATTGAAAGATGTTATATATAATAGAAACAACCTTAAAATTTCACTGGATCTTGTGTATTTATTTCCTGTATTTCATGGAGAGTAAGTTTTTTAACTTTGTCTACTTTTTAATTAATCTATTTTTTTCATTCCATTTTTGATTCATTGTATTCAAGTATTTTTCGTGTAGTAGTTGTTATTCCTTTCTCGTAACTGAATGTCTTTTATTTATACTGGCTTCTTAAATCTTTTTGCATTGCCTTTTGCCATTCTTTCTTTAATCTTTTTCTTTCTGTTTAATTTTTAAATCCTTTGCCCTTTATCTTTTTTTCAGTCTTTTTAGCTGCTCTCCTCTCCTTTGATTCTCTCAAACATTACTGCGTCTTAACATTGTGTTCTTCCACTGATTTTTTTTTTCTTTTTGTTTTTGTCCTTTTAATTTTTTAAAAAAGATTTTCTTTAGTGTGCCATCACACAAACTAAAAGAGGATACTAATGTTACTGGTGGAATTAGAAACAAATAAACACAGAAAGGATTCGGGTATGTTCAAGGGAAAGATGAAACGGTTCTCTCTACTGAAAAGAAAAACTTTATTTACTTTTTAGTGGGCATTGAAACATTTTACCTGGGTCTTTTTTCGCCTGATACCACATCCTCTGTTTTAAATGTAAAGCAATCATAATTTCAGTATTTCATGGTACTATGCTGCTAGATTTGTTTTTTTTTTCTTTCTCTACCCTGATAGAAGCCTTTCATGCATAGAAGTCTCCACAAGCTCCGTCTCATGGTTTATAATTCTTCTTTGAATCTGAAATTTTTTTCAATGCATTATTTAGAAAACAGCAGATCTCTCTGTAGTCTTTCATGGTCTTTTTTAATTGATTACTTTGGAGAGAAAAAAAAATAAAATAACAAAATGCAAGCGTTCACTGAAATTCATTTAAAAGACTAAAGTAGACATAGTTTAGAGTAGCCAGTAAATAGGTAGGTAAGTAATTCTGTAGTTAGATAGTAGATCTGCATTTTTTAAAAAGGCACTTTTCATTTGATGTAAATAATAATGGTCTTGCCAGGTCTGACACAAATGTGATATTAAATGTTTAATATTTAATTTACTTTGAATTACGTGTAACATGAGTGGAGAATAAAGGTGGTATGTAAGAACATTATGAGGATCTGGGAGAAATTAAATACTACAGAATGTATTATTTTGCAGTTTAAATATATTGTTGTAATATTCTCTTGTGTAGGTTATTGTATAGTTTAGTACATTGAGTGGTAGCCTGAGGATTACGTGAGTTACGAAGTAAAGTTTTCAAGTTGCCATAATACTCAAACAGGAGAAATTTGCCAAAGAGAAGGTTTAACTATTTTCTCTGTATTTCCCAGTGTACTAAATTTGTACATCCAGGAGCAGGACTCACCGAGCCACTCTGCAAATCTATGAGTGGGAAGTAATTTAAATATTAGTATAAAAGAAATGTGAATTTCACCAGAAGCTTGTAAAAGCCACCAAGGACAGGAAACCAAATCTATGTTAAACAGATTTATTTGCAAGTGCATTTGGAGTTTTCTTTAATAAATAATTGCCAACCAGAAAAGAAAGTATTAAGAAAAGAAAATTGTGAGTTTCAAATAAAAAACAGTCAAAACTGAAATATTTTTGGAAATATTTGGAAAAGGACTGCTTCGGTACTTTTGCACTGAAAGTGCAGCTGAGAAGCCCGTGGGATACTTAGTTGCCTAGGACTGGCATTAGTGTCTATATGGTGACGTGAAAGTGATGCAGCCTTGGAACAGGCTGCCCAGAGAGTTTGTGCCGCCTCCTTCTCTGGAGATGCTCAGAACTCACCTGGATGCAATCCTGGGCAACCTGCTTTGAGTGAACCTGCTTTAGCAGGGCGGTTGGACTAGATGATCTCCAAAGTCCCTTGCAAACCCTACCATTTTGTGGTTCTGTGATTCCGTGGTTGTTTTCTCTATGTACTGAGCTATACATAGGCTATCCTCATCTGACAGCAGAGAGTGTTGCTGACAGTTCTAAAGTACTGCCAGACTAAAAGAGCTTTTGGCTTGGTGTGGTGCCGTGTCTGTGTACAGTGGCATGTGAATGAGGTGCTCTGGTTCCAGCCTCCATGGGAGAGAACTACGTTGAGAGTTCCTCTGGCAGTGATGCCTGTGTCCTTGGCCACAGGATTCTCATCCAGCCCAAACAACATGTGACTGAAATCCACTAGCAGGAGTAGTGTTTTGAGGATAACTGGGTTTAATATGAAAATAAAATATTTCTACATGTGAGATTTTGTCATCCTAGTTGATTTTAGATTATTACACGAACTAATGAAGAAGGAAGCACAGATACTAAAGGTCTACCCATTAAAATTCCTGAAACACTTCAGCTACTTTTTGGATATTTTTTCCTGTCCAGGTTATGACTCCTACAGTCATTTTTCCCGTTGGTGAGAACAATACCAAACTACAAAGATGTTGTGGCAGACGCACCAGTTGTTGCTGCTTCCTCAGTGGAAAATAATAAAAAAATATTTTACTTGATATAGAGGAATATGGTGTTTATTGCTGACTTGTTAGCCAGAACTTTTTCACTGGGGAATGGTCAGCCAGTCTAAAATAACTTGAGAGAGACTTTAAAACGTCACAGAAGAGTTTACTAAGCAACAAAACACGCTTTTGTTTTGCTTTAAACCTGGTTTTGCTAATAATTTTAAGAAAACAGAGATCTATCGTGGTTGCTGTAAGCAGAGGCTTTTTATGAGCAAAATTTCAATTGCAAATAACTTAAAAAGCAGTCAGTACTGCCTGGTGATACATACTAACTGGCAGATTGAGACATTCTGTATTGCCAACTTTCAAACACTTGAAAAAAAGCGTGTATAGGCAGGAGAGAAGAATTTACTGTTTGACAGCAGTAGGCGTTTCAGCAAGCAGAGGTGTGCCATCTCCCCTGGGCCTTGATTTTGTGGGCTGTGCCTTGTTTGGTCAGTCCAACAGAGTCCATAGTCAGCCCTGCTTTTTTATATTCTTAACTTGATTAACAGAAGTAAATCACCATAAAAATTTCATGGCACAAAAGAGAAAGCCATTGAAACAACCGGTGTTTACTGTTTTGATGCTGTCTGAGCTATGCATCAGATTGTTTTGTAAACATGATTTTCTGTTGCAATATTTGTATAAAGAAAACCTATCCTAGATGTTAAGAGAATGGGTTTCAATAGCAGGTGGGTATGGGGACTGAATGGTCACTTATAAACCAATATTGGCTTGTTTGTGCCAATAGAGAGAGGAAGAAATGTTCCGTTTCTGCTCTGGAATTGGATATAGGAGGAGAGGAGCAGGGAGGATAGAAAGAGCATCTGTGCTGTGCAAAGGGAAAGGAGGATGCTCTGGTCTGTGCAGGGAAAAGTCTCTGCTTGTACACTTTAATATTATCTGCTTTTCAGTACAAAGTACACTACTTGCTGAGAAAAAATACGTCAGAAAACCTGTAGTCCACATATGAAACTGGACACTACATTTGATATTGTAAAATATTTAGGAAGTGTAATCTTACGTATAAAATTGCACTTTTAATATGTCAGGCATTCATGATGTCTTACATTTTGGGGACTTTTTCTCTGTGTTCCCTAGAGGCCTAGAATTTATACTGTTTTATATCCTGCATATAAATAATACTGCATAAAGTGCTAATTGGCTTGCTACTGCAAACTTTTGTGTGCATTTTCATATGCATACTTTATTCAATTGTATTTGTTATTACTGATTATTTGGTGAGAGAAGGAAAATAACCAAGGTCTCTAACCAATCTAACAGATGCATCTTTTTCTTAAGTGAGTTGTTTCTCAATTGAGCAGTAGTCTTATTTGGATTTACTGAATTTATTCTGATTTCCAGACCTGGAGGTTGATGGGAAATCTTTTCACAGATTTCAAGTACAACACTTTTTTTTTTTTTTTTTTTTTTTTCCTCCAAGTAACACTGTAGCACTGACTCTTAGAGAATTTAATTTTCTATTCTGAAACTATTTTAAATCGAAAGAAAACCAAGGGATGACTGAAAAATGTTAGTCTTATTGATGATTTGGGTTCTTTTAATGGTGTCTTATATATTCAAATGCAGGTGTATGCATGTGTGAGCATGTAGTATGCAACTGTTGATCCCTGAACTGTTTTCAGAATGTGCTGTGTGGTATTCTGAGAACGGTGAAGAACCAAGAATGAATGATATTATGTGAGAAAGAAGAAAAAAAAATCAGAGGATTTTGGTACATGCTTATCTTTGGGGCAAACGCCAGACTTTTCTTGGCTCCCTCGCAGATTTTGTTTGTAGAAAAAAGTTTACTAGCCAGAGTTCTTCATCAAAACTAGCTTTTGAAATGCATTTCTCTGATGAGATGTTATAATCTAAGTGGATTCAAATGACCATGCACTACTTTTAAAGATGGAAATTGAGATCTGTTTTGGCTGGGCATTGACGGCATAAATTCATTATTTAGAGACTACCAAGACAGAGCCAAGTGACAGGGTGGATATTTTACTTTGGTAATAGTTTCTAGTCATAATTTTATGAATACCCTTTTACTCCATCTGATTTTTTTCTTGCCCTGTTTAATATAGTAAACATATGTAATTCACTTCTCCATGTGAATAGAATTCTATCTTGTAGCATAAAATTCTGTCATTACTTTTTCAAAAGCACTTAGAAAATATTAAGTAATCATGAGAGTTATTGCTAATTGCATTGGCTTTAATTTGTCGCTTTAAATGTTTTAATTATTTCTTCATGAGGTTATCAGCAAACTCTTAAATGAGACCTCAGTGCAAATTAGGCCCTTGGGCCAGGTTATTTATTTTGACCCAAACTTCAATTGAATATTACGATTAAAAATAACTGAAGAATAAATACATTTTAATAGTGCTCCTTAAAACTGCAAAATTTAAAATCTAAGCAAAATTTTAAGAACAACAATCACATCTTGTTATATTAATAAAAGTCGTGTCATGTTTTCTTGAAGCTGTGGATGCTACAGCTGCACACATGTCATTTGAATATTGATAATAGCCTTTCCCAAGCACTTTTCAGAAAGTTTATGGTAGGTAGGTCATATGAAACTAACTGACCTTACTTCAAGGTAGTACTGAAAGACAAAATAGTTTGGCTGAAGTTCAATTTGTTCAGTAAAAATATTGTAGAGGGGCAGAAGAATTGAGAATCGTTACAAAAATTTCTGCTCTTAGTGTGGCTTGGCAGGTCTTTTCTCTCTTTGGGTGAACTTGGGTTACTCAGCATCCCACTTGTTATTTATATCAAAAATTATCATTGTAAAATATATTGTTCGGCATCAGACACCGCTCAAACTAGAGCTTCCAGTTTGTAATACTTTTAAGATGCTGTAAATATGACGAAAACCATTGATTGCAACCGATAGAAAAATGGATTTAGTAATCCATCAGTGGCTTCACTGAATATACCAACAGGATGGACGTAAGATACCCAACCAGTGCTACCTCACTGCAGCCTTCAAGTGAAGGAATAAAACAGGAATGCATTACATGTAAGTGGGAAGAAAATGAATATTCTTGACTGAGTGTACCAGGTCTCAGTTGTAGTCCAGGAAAATTCTGCTTCCGTAATCTGTTATGATCACAGAAGTGCTGACTCAGCTGGTCAAAGGGATGATTGTCCCTCTCTATTCGGCACTGGTGTGACCTCACCTTAAATACTTTTTGCAGTTCTGAGCCCCACGATTTAAGGATGTGAAGGCTCTTGAATCTGTGCACAGGAGAGCAACAAAACTGGTGAAAGGATGGGAAGGCATGTCCTATGAGGAGCGGCCAAGGGCTTTGAACATCTCTAGTTTGGAGAAAAAGAGGCTGAAGGGCAACTTCATTGCTCTACAGCACTCTACAGTTTCATGAGGAGAGGAAGTGGAGAGGGAGGTGCTGATCTCTTCTGCCTGGTATTCTGTGATAGGGTGCAGAGTCTAGTTGGAGACCCGTAGCTAGTGATGTTTCCCAGGGGTCAATGCTGGTTCCAGTCTTGTTCAACATATTCATCAATGAACTGGAAGAAGGGATGGAGTGTACCCTCAGCAAGTTTGTTGATGATACAAACTGGGAGGAGTGGATGATACACTATAAGGCTGTGCTGCCATTCAGCAAGACCTGGACAGGATGGAGAATTGGGTAGAGAGGAAGGTAAGGAAGTTCAATAGGGGCAAGTATAGGGTCCTACGTCTAGGGAATAACCCCCTGCACCAGTGCAAGTTACGAGTTGACCTGCTGGAAAGCAGCTCCGCAGAGAAGGACCTAGGAGTACTGGTGGACAACAAGCTAACCATGAGTCAGCAGTGTGCCCTTGTCACCAAGAAGGCCAATGTCATCCTGGGGTGCATTAAGAGTGTTGCCAGTAGGGCGAGGGAGGTTCTTCTCCCCCTCTAGTCTGCCCTAGTGAGGTCACATCTGGAGTACTGTGTCCAGTTCTGGGCTTCCCAGTTCAAGAGAGTCACGGTCTACTGGATAGCATCCAGATGAGGGCTATAAGGATGATGAGGGGACTGGAACTTCTCTCTTATGAGGAAAGGCTGAGAGACCTGGGCTGCTTAGCCTGCAGAAGAGGAGACTAGGAGGAGATCTTCTCAATGGTTATCCATATCTAAAGAAGAGTGAGTGTCAAGAGGATGGGGCCACGCTCTTTTCAGTGGTGCCCAGTGAAAGAACAAGGGGCAAGAGGTATTGTTTGATTTAACTTTGTGGTGTAAGCAACGGAATATTGTGCCAGTGTTCACACTTTGCTCTTTGCAACATCTCTCTGGCAATGCGTGTGGCAGGGACTCGGAAGTACTGTCCTGTCTAAGTCTTGCCAACATCTGTGTTTGTCGTTCTACCTTACTGGTCTATTCTCTGCTTTTTTCATCTGTAGCTTTGTATTTACTTTAAAGTCAGTAATAAAAAAATAGTGAAAGGGAAGCATAAAGTCAATTTCTGTAGACAATCCAAATTAGACCTTCTTATTCCTTGTCGAGGAATATTATTTGAGTTCTGTTGTAACCAGAGGATTTTAAAGCAAATTTGAGAGCGAACTTGATGAACTATTTCAATGATTTGTTAATTGCTGTCATTTTCTGTGTTCCCTCAAAGCTCCTTTTCACTTTCACGTTTGCTCAAATCTATAGAGAAGCGACCTGTAAGAGAAGTTATGGCTTTTTCAATGGTTTCCTGTCTTGAGATCTTAGCTTGAGACTGCTTGTTGGTCAGCTCATCTTTTGTTATTATTTTTTTTTTCTGCAGTTCTCAAGAACAACTCAAAGCAGAAAGTGTCAGTCTTTTAAAGTTTCATCAGTACATTCACATGACGATAATCTACCATTAATTTATGCAGTTGTTACCTCTGTTAGCAGGGAAGCTAAGATGTGAACTGCCTTAGCCAGCCATAAATTAGACCAGTTGCCAGTGTAGTTAATGAAGCTTCGATTGCCTCAGCCCTGCTACCACACACTTTGTGGATAAGTAATGGATTGTTTTGGTTTCTAATTTTCTTATTCTGAGAACTTTCACATAGACCAAGCTCTGAAATGTAAAAAGAATGGAGTACTTCACGTAGACCAAGCTCTGAAATGTAAGAAGAATGGAGTACGTGGATGGCCTGTGGACAAGGTCTTACCTGAGTCTGAGAGGTACATTACTCTCTGAAAGTGAGTCATTAGTACAGCATTTGTAGTGCAACTCCTCAGGTATTTTCATTTGGTAATCTTAATGTTTGGAAAAGATACGCGAGTTGGTTTGCTAAATACTGTTTTTTATAGATGACAAACCCCTACAGCTTCTTCAAATACATCATAAAAACAGTCATGGGTTAAAATAGTGCAGAGTATATAAGTTTTGCAAGTTTCCCCTCAAATCTTTAATTACCCCTTATTTTAAGGGCAGGCAGAAGGAGTAAATAAGATTTTTTCATACTTGTTTTGAATAATAAATGTGAAATATTTATACATCTAGGGACAAGGCAGCACACTCTGTAGACTGTTTAAACTAGTTTTCCATGTGATGCATCTTTGGGATCCCACAGTTGAACTGGAGCATCAACCTTACTGATTTCTCTTTGTTTTGTGCCTTCTAGCTCAGCTGTTTCACTACACTTTGAAGCATTTTACAGTAGTTTCACAGATAATCTGTTAGTTGTGTATTGTTTGAAGCTGGATTGAGTTATGATACTTATGAGAGATTTATATGAGTATTGCATCTACAGTGTGTAGCACCAAGTAATGCTGGCAGCTAGGCTACAAACCTCCTTTTATCTTCTCTCTTCCTGATATCCATCCTACCCAAACTGTTCACTGGGCAGTCGCATGGCTGCAAGAGAAGGATTCAAGAAGATTGTGATTTCTTTATGGTTTCTATATTCCTTAAATTTTGTTTTAATATGGAACGCATGATGCAACCTTAAGGTCATGAGAAGTTGGAGAAGATATATGGTAAGAACCTCCTTAGTGTATTCCTTTACCCAGTTCTATGCATCGTTAGTCGTCTGGGAGAGTCATTTATTGCCATCAATTGTGGAACCACAGAAGTACTTATGGTATTTTGGATTTATTTTTCGTAAGGTCAAGCAGTAGTGCATGGCAGACTGGCTTCTCCCTTATTTTTTTTTCTGTATGTGTGTACGTGTAGATAAATGTGTATGCATGTGTAAATGGTAGCAAGCTGGGTGGGGGACAGCAACAACAGAGGACAGAATTATAAATCAAAATGATGACAGAAATTGGAAAGGCATTCTGAAAAGAGCAAATGTTATACTTAGCATTAGTCAAGACTAATCCACTGAAGAAAGACAGAGTGGGCAGTAACTACCCAAAAAGCAGTTCCATAGGAAAGGATTTTGGGATTGCAGGTGATCCCAACCAAAGAAGAGACACAATTGTGATACTGTTTTTAAAAGTGCAGATATTGGGCATTATAGAAGATACAGGAAATTATAGTATCATAGAATCATTCATTCAGGTTGGAAAAGACCCTTGGGATCATCAAGTCCAACCGCCAGCCCTACTCTACAAAGGTCTCCTCTCCAACAGCCAGTTCCTCTTGCAGGACTCCATACCTGTTCTGCAAGGGTAACTGGGAAGGTTGGGGGAGGCCAGGAGGGGATTCACCTGCTTAACTGAGCAGGGACTTGTTTCCATTCCCCCCTTCTATGAGATCCTCTCCTACTGTCTGGTGACAAGAGGGGAGGGAGGTCCTCTAATTTATGTGGCACCTCAACCAGTTTCCTTTCTCTCAGGGAGTGGGTCCACCAGTCAATCTCTCTCTCACACTCCCTGATACTCCTCAACCTCTCCACTTCATCCTTCAGCTCAGCCACCTGGCTGAGCAGATCATTCACCTGGTCACATCTGACACAGGTGTTGTCTCTGCTACCCTCCACTGCAAGTGCCAGGTTCCAGCACTCTTTTCAGCCAGAGGCCTGGACACCCACATGTTTGCATGAGGCCTCTGTCTGGGCACCCATAGTTTTTCTAACAACAGCCTTTGACCAGGTAGCAACCATGGCTGTATCTCTACAATAAACTGACACCTTGCAACTCAAGAGTCAGTAGGGATGAGCGCCCCAGTCCTGACCACTTAGATAGATTGAACTTACCTTGTGCACTGGCAGAGGCTCAGTGCAGGGCCATACAAGATACAGCCAGATGCAGCACACACCAGGGTAGACACACAAGCACTGGTTGCTCACCCTGTCCTAGTCCCTGCCCTCCCTGAGGCTTCTTATAACCTGGTGGCCTGATCAATGGTGGGTGGTGCTGGCTTCACAGCTGCCCTCCCTCTGGCTGGCAGCCCCCCAGCACAAGCAGAGGGCTTTTCCTGGCTTCAAAAAGCCCCCAAAAGAGCTTTTTGTTGGCTCTTTTTGCTGCAGATCCCCTCCCCAATGCAGTCTTACCTGCCCTGAAACTGGTCTCCACAGCACATTATCTTTCAGCACTGTCCAGGTTTCATCTGAATTAATACATTCAGTCCTAGGTACTTCAGAAAAGGTGTAGATGGACTACAGAGTCTGTAGAAGGGCAGTGGCTATTACTAAGTGTAGAAATTTTGATGGCTTAAAAAAGAATGAGAGAGCAAGATAAATCTTCAGATGCACTAAAAAGCTGCTGCAAGGTTGTTCACCTTACTTCAGGTGGATAGAACAAGAAATAATGGTTTTAAATTACAGGAGAACATGTTAAGGCTTGACACTAGGAGTGCTTTGGAGTGGAAGGGTAAGAAAACATTGAAATAGATGCTGTAGGGAGACTGTGAGTTCTTCGTAATTGTAAGCCCTTAAGAACTCCCTGACATGGACAGCTGATCTCCTTCTGGAATAGTGTAAGCGAACGGGATGACTTCCTGTGGTCCCTTTGGTCCTCTGCCAGGAATCATAAACTGTTCTTAGCCACCTGAGTGGAGGTCCTCTTCAGTGCATGCTATGTCTTAAACATTTTAATGTTCTCGGCCTTGTGGTAGGTCAGTTCCTCCATAAGAAATAACAAAATGGTACAAAACCCCAGAGTCAGGATTGCAACATCTACTGTGAATCATTATCCTGAGCACTGTAATAAATCAAGTGCCATCCAGGGTAATAACTTCTGGGATAATTCCCGTATTTCAGTATACAATAAATCAATCACTTTGTGCGAGAACTTGGTTCACAAGATGAGGCTAAAACTAAACTTCCCTTAATTGGTCTGGAAAGGTCTTAAACATCGAGGAGCCCAACACCACTCTTTGGGTAGCAGAAAACCCAGTGTTTCCCATCACTTGTTCCAGAAGGCAGATGAGATGAGAAAGCAGCCTTGGGAAAAGGTCATGTCTTAAGGAGTCTCTGCTGGCAGTTTTACCTGTACTGTCTCCTGGTTATGGCTTTGAATTGAGTGTCAGTAATTCTGTTGAACAGCAAGTGGGACAGCTCCAAACTCCAACATACAGAATAATGCTTTATGCAAATTTCATAATAAAACAGAAAATAAAAACTGAAGGAGCATAAATAATCTTTGATTCTTACAGTTCATCTGCTGAGGCTGGTGCTCAGTGCAGCATTTAAGCCTAGAGGAGAATCTCCACCGCTATCAGTGTTAAGGTTACTGAGCTACTGGCCATGGTGCAGCTCCTTGCGTACAATGGCATTGTATTTGGACAATGTCTGAGATGTCTTTATGTACATTTGTACTGTTTTACATGGGGAAATCTGCTAGTTGTCTCAAGGGCTTTACTCACCTTCAGTTCTTAGTGCAGTTCTAGCCTCTGACATGTTATGTTGCTAAGTTTTCTGTGATTTAATTGTGTTTTAATACCTTTATGGTCAGTTTGAGAGAATGCTCTGTTGAGTCTTCTCTTACCTATGACTTCTTCAATGCCTTTTTCAGTTTGTCTGCTTTCTCTCTTTCATACTTCATTCTGCAGTTTGCCAAGACTGTGTTCTTGGGCTATCGGTCGTTAGGGTTTTTTTTTCATTTTATGCTGTTACGAGGTGAGTTAGCCACTTGTGTTGCTTTTTCTGTAACAACTCTACAGATGACTTGTAAACCTGTCTTTCCACCAGTGTTATTGCTCCTTCCATCTTATCTGTCTCTCGGGCAGGATGTCTAACATGATGTCTTTTAGTTATAATTTCAAAACAGATCTCTATCCACTTCTCTCCTTTTCTATCACAAATGACAAGAATGTTACTCTTCTTGTCACGCAGATTCAGTGACTCAGGGTTATTTTTTACTCTTACTTTCCTCATGCTTCATAGATCCTGACCAGAACCAGCTTTTGCACCTTTTTTTTTTTTTTTTTTTTTCAAATACTGTTCTGATCTGCTTTTTTCCTTCAGTCCTCTTAAGTTTCTTATTTAGGCTTTCTTGCCTCTGTTCTAACTTTCACAATTTTGTTCATTCTTTCCTTTTTTTGTTGGTTTGCAAATCAGATGTTACCTCCCTTAATGCAAAATGAAGTCAGTGAATTCCTTCTTTTAGTCTGCTTGCATTTTCATATCCCTTCTCATTTTATATTCTTCTCAAGGCCTCTTGCCTCACATTTAAGCTACTCGCAGAGCTTTACATGGGTGCTTTCCAAATGTAGTGAGCAGTCCAGTAATAGATTGTGAGGGGGTGGAAAATGTCGGTGGAACCAAGTGAAGTATCAGTGCTACATTGCTTTTCTGTGATAAAGTTTGTTTGTGAGTTCAAAAATTCAGAAAAATTGGTCATTGACTTTTATTGTTTGTGAGTTTTGTTTGCTTGTTTGTTTGTTTTTCTGTCATCAAGTTTTATGTCATGCCTGTTCATTCTGCTTTGTCAGTACTTCCAGACTTGTCCACCTCTTTGGAGACAGTTTCTCTCACAGTTATATTTTGGTTTCCACAGCTTTGTACCCATGAGGGAACCTCATGATGAGCTCATCAAAAAAGCTTCTGCTGTATGTACTTATGGATCCTTCTCTTAAGCCCACTTTGGCCTTCTTGCATGCATCAGTCAAAAGTTTCCATATACAGAATTTGCTTGTATTCTCTTCTTTGCTATTCTGTAGCAGTTTTGTAGTGGTTTGTCATTCAGTTATAGGCTTATTTAGACAGAAAATATCCTTTAAAGCGTCCTGCAGTAGTGGGACTGAAGTACACAAAACTGAATTAAATTCATTGTGCAAAGTAGCAGTTGTTTTCCCTGCATTTGGAGCCTTCATTCTTCCATTCTAGCTTCTGTTAAGGCATGATTTTTTTCTGTTGAAAGGCAAAATATACAGCCTTCCTGTGAGGCCACTATTAATTCCACACTATCTCTCTTTTATAGTGCAGCTGGCACCCTACCCTCGGGAGAACAAGCTCTTCACTTCTACCACATGCTTGTTCTCTACCAGTTCAGGCAGCAGGAATCCTTAGCTAGCTATCAAATATTGGTCTTGCCCATGGCAGCGCATAGCATTCGACAATGCCTCTGGGCCAGCTGAAAATAATTTCTGGCGCAGTTGGAGTGAGGCTACAGAGGTGTAACATTCAAAGACATGCAAGTCCTGAGGAGGACTTGCAAAATCGGTAAAATAAAGTAAAAATAATACGCATTTAATTGAGCTTTTTTAAACATAGCATCTTGTCTTGTGTGAGAAGTAATGAAACTATCTGTGGTCACGGATTAAATTATATTTCTGCCATTTCAGACACATCATATACTTTCATTTTGTCTCAACTTCACTTATTTTTGTTTTAATAATGTTTTTCATCCATGTGTATGTATTCTTTCATATACTTCATCTGCTTAGTATAAATACTCGTAAAGATTTCCAGCCAGGTGTTTTTTAAAAAGACAAAACAACTAGCCATAAGCAGGTAGACTGAGACACATTATTTAAGGGAGACACTTCCTAGAAGTATAGAGTATTCTCTTAGTTGAGTGATGTTGCTTTGTATTTTCTTTAACCATCTGAGATATGTTACTTGCAAAAAATACTTCTTGAGATTTCTTTGTCCTTAAAACAATTCATGCTGTCCAAGAGCACTGTGTCTGCATATGCTTATAACCACCTTTGGTGCACTTTCCTGTCCTTAAGCTTAGACAGAAGTAATGAAGTGGTTCTTTAGCCTTCTCAGTATAACTCTTAATGTTTTCAAAGCATGAGTTTTTCAACTTTGTAGAGTTTTGTTCAACTGAGTGTATGTCATAGGCAATTCTTCATCTTCGTCACATTTCTTTAACAGACTAAAAATTGCTCTCTGTTTTTTGAGGAATTTTGAAGAGTGGGAAAGCTGCCTTCTTTTTAGTGATAGTCTACTGCCATGCAGTACTTTCAACTTCCCTGTCATCCTATTACCAGGATAGTTGGTGCTGTTTTCTACATGTTGTCTAGAGCATTATTCCACATAAAGAGAGAATCTGAGTCTCATTAGGTCCCCAGCTGATGGGTATCTGTATTGTGCTGATTGTATAGAGTTTGTGTGGAGTCTTTGTTCTGTAAGCA
This sequence comes from Baryphthengus martii, assembly GCA_013396935.1. NCBI lineage: Eukaryota > Metazoa > Chordata > Aves > Coraciiformes > Momotidae > Baryphthengus > Baryphthengus martii. The sequence continues at coordinate 128,454 of VWZK01008057.1, read as the reverse complement.
TCCAGCAGTGATAGACAATGGCACTAGATCTTTTTATAACATGATAGAATCAGATATTGTAATACTGAAGGGTGGCAGTTTTGGGACGTGAAGGTCTCTCTTTTCTTAAAACTCCTTTTCTCCAGCAGAGTTGATCTTATTGGAGGACCAGAATCTATCCAGACAGCTCACTCGCTCCCTCTCTCCCTCCCTCCCTCCCTCCCTCCTCGGAATCTAAGAAGCTGAGTGTCTCAGGTCTCCATGATATATATCTCTCTCTATATTTTTTTTTTTTGAAGGATTTTTTTTAGCTACTTAAGTTTTAAATTCTTAAGTATATGCAATTTCATTACTTTTCACTCTCATTAATCTTTCAAATTAAGATGTTATAGATGTTTGTCTTATCTCAAAAATTTTGTTTCCTGAGATTTTCAGTCTTACTTTTGTAAACTATCACTCATGTCTGCCTTGTTCTTTTTTTAAATACTACTTTTGATGAGTTTTTATTTCTTTATTAATCTTTACCTGCACATTAGCAAAGTCATCTTTGCAGTCATTACTTATTATGATGACTTTGTCCATAAACATGAAATGTGTCTGCAGTCATTATTTGTTGTAATAAACATATTGATTAAATGAAAAATTCACCTAAGAGTCTATGAAATAATAAAAATATTTGAATGTTTGTGTAAGGGGAGAAATTTGAAGTTCCCGTCTCAAAACTTATTAAATATACTAAAAATATAAAATGGAGTATTTAGAAGATTTTATGTTAAAATATGTTGTTATAAGGCACTCTCAGCAATGAGAAAACTTCTTGACCTGTTTTCAGAACAAAGAAAAATATATGGGCAGCTAAGTAAACCAGCTGTGATACAGACTCACAGTCAGATTGCAGGATTAATAACTGTAGACTGGAGTTCAGTCCCTTCTGAAATTGTGTGTGTGAGAGAGTGAATGTGTGTGTGCTTACAACTGGAATGCTTTATTTATTTATTTCACTTTCTTTTCTTTTCTGCTTTTCATACAGAAAATAAAAAAAAAAGACCCTTTGGACTTGAAGCAGAGACCCCAAGCAGCATTCTGATTTGCCTCACTCAGAGTCCCTACTGTATTTATTTTCCTGAAGCTTTTTTCCTTCCTTTGTTTTTTTAATAAACACTTATAAAACTATATTGCTTGAAGTTGCTATCCAGCTGAAATACCTGTGAAAAGCTTACCTGCCTTCAGTACCTATGTTCCCCTGCTCCTCTGTTCATTTTTTCACTGCTTTTTTTTGTAGTGCTGTATTTTCCCATTCCTGAAATAATTTCTGTATTTCTAGAAAAACATTATCTTGAAGGCTCTGATCAGCTTCATTTATCATGCAGTTGTAAGTAATGTGGAGACTCAGTGCAAGATAGAGGCTCACATTCAATGGGCCAAGTTCAATGTGGAATACTAAGACTCTTGCCAGGAACAAAAAGGTATTATCAAGAGCTCATACTGTAGAAACAGCTCATCTAGGACTCTTACTAGTTTTAATGCTGTGTGAATTGGCTACTGATAGTCAAAAAAAGGAAGTTTTTGACTATAATCTCTGTGTTACTAAAAAGGAGACTGGATCAAAGTCGTGATATGTGGATTCTGAGATAAGTCTGCTCTGCCATATAGGTGCAGTTAAAAGGTGAGTATATGGGAGCATGAGACAGCACCTTCAAGGGCTGAAGGTTTATGGAAGCATAACTTTAAAGTATAGGTTACAGGGGAAGTGTTATAGGGGTAGTCCTGAAATAGGCTATAAGCTAGATAGTAACCACTCTGCATAGGAAAGCTTCAGATGGCTCTTGTAACAGTTTTTTTCTGAATAGCTACAAGAAACCAACATTGCACCAGCGTTTTGAAGAGGGAGTAGGAATAGATATGGATACGTGGCCACAATTTAGATGTTTTTATCACGATTGGTTTGGTTGTGGGTATTTGCTGACATTACTGAAGTTGGTATCCTCATCCTGCTGGGCGTTACCTAACTGAAGTCTCACAAAGCTGTGGGGTGTCTTCCAATTCCCTGGCCAGGTATGGCATGGATGGCAGGAGGAGGTATTAGAAGCTGTAACTCCCTTATCTGTAATGCGTAGGGAGCAATTACCATCATCTGTTTTACTTTGTTTTTCAAGTCTGAAAATATGACCTATGTGTAAAACCTCAGAATACTTAAAAAGCATGAAATTATCAGAAAAAAATGCAGGGGATATCCTGCATTTTAGTCCTTATTTTTCATATTTTTGTTTTCTTACAATGCTTGTAGTTGTCAGTCTATTTCCATACAGTGGTACCCTTCAAAACGCATTTATACCATTAGTCTTCCTCTCTTGCTCTGTTTTCCCCAGCAAGCCATACTAATACTGTTTTTCAATCCTCACCTCTTTCTTTGTTCTTGTTGAGGAGAAACTGATTGTCATTTGGATGATAAATGATCTGTGACATCTGTCAGTTTTCAGTTCTGTGTTTTCCTGTCTTCATTAAACTCAACTCCTTTTTGTTAGTTTTTTTTTTTGTTAGTTTGTTTTGTTGGTTTTTTTTTGTTTTGTTTTGTTTTTTTTGTTTGTTTGATTTTTTTGGGGTTTTTTTTGGCAATTTCTACAGTCTTTTCTTTTGCTATATCTCTAAAGATCTCTGATTTAGTCTTCAAAACCTTTTAAAATACTGCTACATAATTTTGCCATAGAACCTCTGTTCCTTTAGCCCTAAGAAGAGTTTGTAGCAGCACTGTGGACAACAGGACTGTGCTCTACTTCCTCCCATGTGCATTTTGTGGGTTGCCTTTTTGAATGTTTTTCTGCAAAAATTAAAAAAAATAAAATTTTTAATTCTATGTTGAAGTCTTTACAGGTTATTGTAATATCTTTTCTGTAGGTATTTGCAGTTACGTATCTTCTCTCTGTAATATTTTTATATTAAATTGCTTGGATTTAAACAAAATCCCAAGAGAATCTTAAGATACTTATGCACACCTCTATGTTGCCTATTTAAACTTGATTTAAAAAAAATCTTCCTATTCTTCTGACTGTTGAACAGATACTGTTTTCAGCTAGGCTGATGAAAGCATCACAGGTCACCCAAATACATTTGTGAAATGTAAAATTACCCAAATACCAGATGTGAGGTTTGTAATGCAGATACAAACCATGTTTTAACATGTTTTAACTGGTTTGATGCTGAATACCGAAACATCTCTTAAAGTAGGTGAGTTATCAGATGTGCATGGAATACTGACATTTTTAGTATTTCTTCCTTTTATGGAAATATTTGATAGGGAGGACATATCCTAATGGATATCCTTGAATACTGCAACAGTGTTTCAGTGCAGGCCTACCAAATAAAATCAGTGGTCCAACTAGGAAGCAAGATATTTGCAACCACTGGGCAAACCGTGCAAAAATGGGACCACCGTAGATTCTAGTCTCTCGGCCTTCCTTCTGTCCCACTATCACCACTTGTTGGGAAGTCATCTAAAGATGGCATTGATATAATCTCTACTAGTGTACAATTCATTCTGCATTATTGTGCGCTGTGCTGGGTACACTTGTGAGCCGCATTGCTAACTCTGGCCTGCCATGGCTTAGAAGAGAGTAAAGCAAAAGCTCATACTATCAGAGATAATAAACAGGTGGTTTTCTGTGCTGGAAGCAGTAAACACATTGCTTGTTACGTGAAGATCATTTTCTGTGGGTTTGTTGTGCTGTTGAGGTTCTTTTGTGGGTTTGTTTTTTTTTTTGTTCTGTTTTTTGGTTGTTTTTTTTACATGCCACAGGACAGAAGCGTAAAGATCAAAAGTCTCATATTAACAGAGATGTGAAGGAAGTATTTTATTGCCTTCTCAACTTTTTAAAAGAAAACAAAACTTCACTAGTTTCTCCTACAGAGTGTATATTTACAAGGAGAAATAGTGTATTCTCACAGCCTTATTGTAGGTGCCTACACTAGCAGGTTAGTATACATGAAATCTGCTAATAGTCCCTGGAGAGAGACAGCCTCCTTCAGCAAGCACTTCAGACAACTGTAGGGTTCTGTGGTGAGTCTCTACAGACTCTTCAGAAACGTCTTTTTGTTTCCCTCCACTGACTGTTCAGAGACTGTTGTACTTAATGTCATTTGAGGACCTAAATTACTCTGAACTGGTGCTAGATAATGTTACAGGTGCCTTGAGATTAGTATGACAAAGGTTCAACACAAGATTTCTAGAGCTGCTAGAGACAGATGTCATTTTAAACTGGATTGATGACCCTAGTTCATGCTGGTCAATAGTCATGAATATATGTGGTGCTTTGAATATCATGAATAAAATGGAAAACAGATTTGCATGTCATGATTTCATCATGATTTTAGCTACACTGGGTTTATTGCTTGAGAATGAACACTTGGCATTTTTGCGAACTTGGCCAATAAAATGTTTGTAGCAATTCGTATTGTGTACTTACAGTTAGGATGCAAGGATTTTCCATAGGAATTTATAAAAATTCTCCCTGGCTGTACTTAGAAAACATCAGGAAATGAGATGTAATACTAAACTGTTAACCCTGTAGCCCATGATATGGAATATCTTTATCAGATACTGAGTGTTACTTAAATTTAAACATTTCAGAAGTGTGAACCTATAATTTCCATTTACATTTTGTATTTTGTTTCAAAATGATGCTGCACATGTCCCTAAATATTCTGCTGAGCTGTAGCTGGACAATGTTGAACAGAGAGATTGATTGATACTGAAAATTTGGGCAATCTCTGCTAAGTTTTGATTGCATATCAGCCGTTCTGTTTTTTCCACCCGATTTAATATTCTTTGTGTATAAATGGGCACCAAGTCTAAAGCCCAGCTGAGACTGAACCCTTGTATCTTATGTACTTAGACCTCTGATCTTACTTGTGCTGCATACTGCTTTCACAATATGAGGACCAAAGAAAGTATAATGTAATTATCACTATTTAAATAGCACTAGGTGGTGGCTGGGTATGATTCTGGCATCTGTTTTTTCAGCGTAATTTACAGGAGTTTTGAATTGTTGTCAAAATTTTCAAATACTGATAAATGCCGTTAGTATTTGTGAACTGTTTGTATATAATAAAGGTACAGGGAAGACTCTAATTTTATTGTCTTTATTTAAATATGTTAGATGTTAAAGGAAATAAAGTGAGCACCAGAATTCTAAAAAAAGCTGTAAAAAGTTAACAGTTTTTTTGCCATTTTATACCAATAAAGGATCTTCGTCTGAGGTCCAACATAATCCTCCAAATACAACTGCTTCTCAGGCCATGGTGCCCACAAGTGCCTTAATCTCACACCTTTTTGTGGTCTTTTTTTTCTTCACAACAGGGTTTATTATGCCCTTTACCTAACTGCTCTCTATATTGTGCAGACTGCATCTTACTACTTGTATTATTTCCCTTCTACTTTCACATCCCATAGCTCATACTGTAGCATAAGGAGATAATTAAACTCATGTTGCACCACGTTTTCTGTGCAGCTTTTTCTAAATGCTTTGTGTGCCTCTTCTGTTGAGATAAGTCTCAATTTTCTTCCTCCCTAATGACTACATTGAGGATTTGCTAAGAGTGCAGTGACAATGCACGTGAAAGAGCTCTCAGTATCTGACTGATGACACTTCAGCAGCTAATTGCTCATAGAATTTTACTTCATGAAACAGTTCATACACCTGTTTCACTCAGTACATTACTTTGGAAATCTACAGGGTGAGTGAAGCTTTGCCAAAATATATGAGATATATTCCAAAAAGCATGAGCGTAATTGGAATTTATAAGAATCTGCTCTGAATGGTTCCTTTTTCCCCCCTTGTAAACTCTACCAGTAGTAGATATTACTGACAGAATGTGTTTATGAAATTTCTTAAGTTTTTACATTATTTTGCTTCATTTGTCATTCTGAAAGATAGTTTTTGCTTTCACTGAAATTGACAGACAAAATTACTTGCTAAAAAAATCATCTGATTATTGTGAAATGCTGTGGAATTATGAAATATGTTCAGTGCAGTTTTTGAAAGGATCCAGAGAATCACCTTGATGGGTTACTTCATGAGAGAAGAAAGGAAAGGATAAGGTAAAAAACAGTCCAGCAAAAGTTAGAAAATACCATACATCCGAGACACTGTTCTCTGATAGTTTGAAATTGATCTCTTATCATTTTAACATATGAAAAGATATTGCAGTAACTGCCCTTATTCAAGTATAGCTTTATGTACTGCCGTGGATACTCTAGTTCATGTAATGGATGTGCAACACAATATGCTGACCTCAGGGATACAGAGATTTGTGGGGCAGCAGCATTTGGCATAGCTGTATTTTTTGTTTCATCAGAAGTATTTATGAGAGGGAGATCTTTATATTCTGGTCCTACTGCTGTCACTCTTGCCACTCTCCCTAGTCTGTCATATTATTGCTGGTTTCCGCTAGAGGCACGAGTTGCAGAAATGAGAACACACTGAAGTTTTGGGGTTAGTGGGAGAAATGTAATAGACACATTTTGCTACTGTAAGGAGAGAATGGAAGAAAATGGAAGGAAATATGCGGGCAAGAGTATGCGATTCAAGGACTCAACCTGTTCCCATCTGAGTCCTAGATTAAAATTTTGAGCTCTACTGATGTCCACAGCATGTGCAGGGTGATAGTCCCAGGAATAAAACAGATGATAGAAGAAACCAAAAAGGGAGCCTAAAAGCTGGTGTAATTATCGTTTACCTACTTGAAGCTTTAGTGATTTGGAAAACCTCGGTTTTGGTGCCTACAGTAACGATGCATTAAAATACCTAAACCAATGTTCCATGAAACAGAGTGGAACAGAATGGTTTTCTAGCACAACAACTCTTAAATCTATCGATTTCTTCACAAATGCATTATGTAATCTCCAGAAATTCATCTGGCTTCTCCCTGAATGGGCTGTTAGCTCCTTCTATGTCATTCCTCTCTTTCCTCCACCACAGAAGCTTGCAGATTTTGAAGTTTCTGTTCTTACTTCCCAGGTGTAGGAAGAACAGTAGATGCTTCAAAAGAGATGATGTGAATAGACTAACATAAGGTTAATGATAATAACTTGAAGTCTGTAATTCTTTCCAAACCAATGAAAATGTGAACTATTTTAAAAAGAGGTTTGTTCTGGCACAAAACCTGTGAAGGGAGAAACCCAAAATTTAGAAAGTGTCCAACCAGTATGTTGTTCAGTAGTGCTGTTTTGAGTGCCAGATGCTTAGGGAGTTCTCCTCTGGGTTCTCCTCTTGCCGAATTATGAGGCTGTTTGGTAATGGACTGAAGGAAATGTCTTCATACAACTGTATTTAGTGAAGACTGTTTCAGATTTAGAGTGTAGCAAAGATTTACGTGAGCTAAATAGATGAGGTATACTTGTGTCTCTCTCCTCCCCTGCCCCTTCTCTCCCTTTCCTTCTTCCTCTCTTATCTTCCTCCTCCTCTCTCCCTTTCCTTCCCTCTGTTTTGTTCACCAGCAAAGAAATAATATATTGGGATAAACATATCAGAAATCCTTTTGACATTTCTAGCTGGTCTAATCTAATAGACTTTTTGGAGTGTCCCAAAAAAAAATGGAGAAGGCCATCAAGTTCTTGAATATCTCAGTGCTTTCTGTAGCAGAAAAGACTACTGTCTTGCCAGTCCATGTTTATGTGCTGCAATTTTATTTATTGCTAGGTAAATAGAGAAGTTTTTCGTTCTTGTGGAATCATGTTTCATTTTTAAAATCCATGCCTATATGTAGCATCTTTCTTTTTTCACACCTGTAGTTTCTTATTCTTTTGTGTTCTCCATTTTGTTGAGTTGTGTTGTTCTCTTTCTTGAGGATGTAGAGCAAGTAAGAGATGAAATAGGTTTAGTAGAACATTCAACATACTTCAGTAAAGCATATTTTTCCTTCTCTATATAGAGCAAAGCACAAGTAATGACAAATAAAGGATCTTCATATATGAAACTTGTTAGTAGACAATGTTACATTAGTTGTCCTCATTGTAATTGTATTACATTATCTCTATACATGCTAAAACTTAACCTGAATTTGTGTGAATTTGAGTATTGGCCTCAAAAGCTAGGGCTGGAAGAGTCCTCCTGAATCACTAAGATTGATTTTTACTATCAAAGCTATAATACCATATTTTTCTTTGCAATTCCTTTTAAAAAAAATAATTAAAATCTTAACTGGATTTAACTTGCATAACCCTTTCTTTACAACCAGAAGTCTTGTGTGAGGGAGAAGTATAACCTGAACCCTCACCATTCGTTTCTCTAAATTCGTAACAGTCGTAGTTGGAAGTGCACTGTAATTTATAGAGTAAGGCTTTTGTGAATGTTATTGTCCTTCAAAGTAAGAAAAAATGAATGCTAGATTTCTTTCCAATATGGATTTAGGAAATTCTCGTCTGATTGCTTATTTTTTCATAGGACGTTGGTTGTCCATTAGCTTGTCTGCTGCTGTTCGTGTCAGGCATACATATTTTTTTGTGGATATGGCTTAATTTTACTCTTCAATGTCTTTGCGATTGTATGGCTAAAACCAAGCAGAATTTATCCAACAGATACGCTCAGCATAGTCTGATCATGTTGCAAAGTGGGTGTGCCTGCTTTTTGAGATATCTCTTTTTTTTTCCTAGAGTTAAAAATGAACATAACACATTACTTTTTAAATGTTCTTACTGATCCCATTATTCTTTCTGTGCATTTTACAAATAGGATGTGATGTTTTGAGTATGCTTCAGGCTTCACTAGTTTGTATAATGTTCTATTTTCTGCAGCAAAAGCATGTCAAGGTGATCTCTGTGGGTGGTTAATATTTTCTGGGGATTTATTCTTCAACCATGAAAATATGCAAAACTGCAGAGCTTGGTGGTATGTTATATATTTAGGTATAAAATTTGTATTTTTCAATTTTATCTTAATTAAAAATAACAAAAAAAAAAGTGTAGTAATAGATAGTGTTTATTCATGGCTGAATACAGAATTTGTCACTCCTAACTTGTGTTTGTGGTTATGCTGGTGAGCAATTTGTGTGATAGCATAGATTATAGTTTTGTGACAGTATAGTGTAAAAAGTGGCAGGTAAATGGATGATTTTAAAACATAACATTCAAAGTCATAGAAAATCATACAATGTGGGGCAAAATGTCTCAAAATTATTGAATGTTTGCAATTTCGCAGAAATACGGATTTGTTTGACAGGCTTTAGGTGTTGCTTGTTTTCAAGGTTAAGTACTTTTAAAAACAATTATGGAAAGCAACAGTAACATCTCTATTAAAGAAGCACATAACCACTGTAACAGTATTTGAATAGGTAAGAATTATTAGAAATCTGTTTATTAAAGAACTGAAACAAGCAAAGGCTGAACATAAGCAGTGAATGCTTTCACTACTCTTACAGAAGTAACAAGAAAAAGATGGAAGTGAAAATGCATTTGATTTGTAAAAAAAGGAATATTGGAAAAGCTAGTGATTATTTCAATGCATACTTTTTTTTTCTTTCAAGACTAAAGCAAACGTATAAGGGAATTAATTGTCACCAAGAAATAATAATGTGTCTGCATGCCGATTGCCTGCTGATAGCATGTTTAATCATTGCTTCTGTTTTTCTTCTAGTTTTGTTTAGCCTCTGTCTCTGGGAAATTGTTATTTCTGCTGTTTCTATAGTGTATAGGAGAAGCGAGTCTTTAGTTGTAAATGGGAACTCAGTGTTTTTTAGGTATGTCTTACTAAGGTTACCCTCTATGGTACAGTGAAAAGATCCAAAAGGTATCTACAGCAGAGATCTTTTCTTATTTCCCTTGCCATTTGTGGCAGTTTGATTTACCTCGTTAAAAGGCTGGAAAAGCCACTCGGAGTACTGCCAAGCTCAGGGTCTTTATTCTCGATGAGAAATCTGTTCTTTTGGAGTTCAGGCAATTTGCAGAGTCTGTGAATCACTTCGGTGCACACCTGTGGGCATCGTAAGGAATATCACACTAATGTTCTCCAGCAAGAGGCAAAGCAAAGCAGAGGAAGAGTTGTAGAAGTTGTAGAAAGAGTTAATTGGGCTGTAGAGGAGCTGTAAATACATCAAAACCAGAGACTGCATCTATGCTCAGCTTTTTGGTGCTTATGTCTTAAGAATATGGCCTTTTTAAGAACTCAGTTTTCAGAATCAGAAAAAGAGAGCTAAGGACTAGGTCCAATGGGATACCTTTTTTTTTTTGGTGATCATTCTCCATACAACCCTTTTACTTCTCAAGATAGCAGGACAACTGCATCTTATATCTTAGAAGGGGTTTGCATTCAGCATTCTTGTCTCATCCCTTTCTCATACCATAGGTAGGATGGGAAATTTGCTGTAAGCCTGCCCACCCAGCAGCTCTACTGTTGTCAGCGTTAGGCAGAATTGGGTGAGGTGCTTGTAGTCTTATGTTGCTAGTCCTAGAATGAGCCATTGAGTGCCATTGAGCAGCATGTACAAGACAACCAAGGGCTCAGGCCCAGTCAACATGGGTTTAGGAAAGGAAGGTCCTGCCTGACCAATCTGATTTCATTCTATGACTGGGTGACCCGCCAGGTAGATGAGGGGAAGGCTGTGGATGTGGTCTACCTAGATCTCAGCAAAGCCTTTGACACAGTCTCCCACAGCATCCTCCTGGAGAAGCTGGCAGCCCATGGCTTGGACAGGTGCACCCTGCACTGGGTTAAAAACTGGCTGGATGACCGGGCACAGAGAGTGGTTGTGAATGGTGCCACATCCAGCTGGTGTCCAGTGACCAGTGGTGTCCCCCAGGGTTCAGTACTGGGCCCAGTCCTGTTCAACATCTTTATTGATGACCTGGATGAGGGGATTGAGTCTACCCTTAGTAAATTTGCAGATGACACTAAGTTGGGAGGGAGTGTTGATCTGCTGGAGGGTAGGGAGATGCTGCAGAGGGACCTGGACAGGCTTGATCGATGGGCTGAGGCCAATGGTATGAGGTTCAACAAGGCCAAGTGCAGGGTCCTGCACTTTGGCCGCAATAACCCCAGGCAGCGCTACAGACTAGGGGAGGAGTGGCTGGAGAGCAGCCAGGCAGAGAGGGACCTGGGAGTACTGGTTGACAATCAGCTTAACATGAGCCAGCAGTGCGCCCAGGTGGCAAGGAAGGCCAATGGGATCTTGGCTTGTATCAGGAATAGTGTGGCCAGCAGGAGTAGGGATGTAATTCTCCCCCTGTACTCGGCATTGGTGAGGCCTCACCTCGAGTACTGTGTGCAGTTCTGGGCCCCTCACTTCAAGAAGGATATTGAGGTGCTGGAGCAGGTCCAGAGGAGAGCAACAAGGCTGGTGAAGGGACTGGAGGGAAAGTCTTATGAGGAGAGGCTGAGGGAGCTGGGGTTGTTTAGCCTGGAGAAGAGGAGACTCAGGGGAGACCTCATCACTCTCTACAACTACCTGAAAGGAAGTTGTAGACAGGTGGGGGTAGGGCTCTTCTCCCAGGCAACTAGTGACAGGACAAGAGGGCATGGCCTGAAGCTGCGCCAGGGGAGGTTTAGGTTGGATATTAGGAAGTATGTCCTCACGGAAAGGATCATTAAGCACTGGAATGGACTGCCCAGGGAGGTGGTGGAGTTGCCATCCCTGGAGGTGTTTAAGGAAAGATTGGATGTGGCACTTAGTGCCATGGTCTAGCTAGGTGTTGTGGTGTTGGGTTCATAGGCTGGACTTGATGATCTCAGAGGTCTATTCCAGCCTCAACGATTCTATGATTCTATGATTCTATGACAGTAGAAGTTTTGGTGAGCTCATCATGTTCAATCCAAAGTGTTAGTTGATCTTTCTCCATTCTTTGTGACTGAAGTTTATAAGATAGTTAAAAAGAAAAGTGAAGGTTTGCTTTGGTTAGGAATTCGATCTTACCATCAAATCTTGCCTTATTTCATGCAGCTGGTTTGTTGGTGTCCTCACATTCTGTTGGCCATGGACAGCTTTTATTGGTAGCTGTCTCATTTTTATGAGAAGATTGGTGGTATCTGCTACTGACAGGAGATCCATCCGCCCCTCTCTGATACTGATAGATTCCTCCTGCTCCCCCCATCCCATATATGTGTCTGGAGTCAAAGATTTCATTGAGGACTCATCCCAAGTTCTTGTTTATAGTATACATGCTGCCCAGAAGGCACTTGTTTTGAGAAGAAAAAAGAAAAAGTGACTTCTTAAATTTTAATTATAGTGGATTAATTGCTTCTCTTTGTATTGCAGCAGCCTTACTATTTCTTCTAATATACAGTAAGTTCTCTTGCTACATCATGTCCATATATCTCTAAACTGCCTTTTGTTCAGACTACATACAGTCCCAGAATACATGTGGTGATGATGAATATTTCAATGTATAGCAAAATATTTCTCCATGGAGGACATAATTGCAGCTGCAGACTTTTGTCAGTATATTAGTTGATTGTTTTTCTAATTGTAGAATTCTAATGACAGTCAAAAATGGAAGAATAGTATGAATCAGTCTATCAGCACGACTTATTCCAGAAAATCCTGTGTGCAGACATTTCTGATTTGTGTTTGGGATTGTAAAATTTGGGTACATAAACAAGCTAATAGAAACACAGTTCAGAATTCAAGAAATATGATATATGCTAAAGTTACTTTTTACAGATTTATAAATGGTAATGAGTAGTACATTATTTGTGCTGGACATTCCGAGTTTCTACATTATCTACAGCTGGTGGATATTTCCATTCCATCTAAGTGGTGATAGTAAAGTAGGATGTCACAAATGGAGAGGAGAAATACGGAAACAGTAGAAAATATATCTTCCACTTGGCTAATTTTTTTTTTCAAGGAGAAGTATTTTTCCGAAAATTTTATATACCTCATGTCCATGGAAATTTTGCAATTGATAACTAGCTACTAAATGAAACTGCAGTACTGCACTTTGACTTCATGCAGTCGCCAAAATCAGTCAAACAATTCAAGTCACCTGTTGCTTTATGATTTTCTTCATATATGACAGCATAGAGGTGCACTAGGAACACTAAATTTAAACTTCTATTGGAATTGACACTTAATACGAACCAAAATCACTTCATTTTACACTTCAGTGATGGAAAGATAAACAGAATTAGCCATAATAATTTTGCTCAGAACTTATTGATTTCAGCAATGAAAGAGATTAAACGTATATTACAAATATATATACATATTTTTTTTTTTTGGCTGTGTATCACTGAGCACTGTTTCAATGCCTTTCTAGCACATGAGAAGATAAAGATAGATTTGTCAGCAAAATTTATGTGTTTGCTTTGAAGTTAGTATAGACATATTAGCATGTATTTCATGTGAATTAGTTGGGCTAGGTTGTTTTAGATATGTAGAGAGCTTCGCATCAGGAAAGTGGCTTACAATTCATGATAAAAATAAGTGGATAAGATACAAAAAGAGCAAATGTAAGAACAGATGAACTTCCAAATGTAAGAATTTACCTGAGCAGATTTACATATTGCAGTAATTGCTCACTGCTGAAGCCCTTGTAAAAACAATGTAAAATCTGCTGAATGTCTTATACTTGACATGGTGGACTTGATTCTGTGTTCTGCAAATGTGAGGTGTCCTGAGAGGCCTGGCAGATACAACACAGGAGAGCTTCACTCTTCTGAAGTGACAGCTGGCGGCCATATTGGGATTACCTAGGACACTCTGTGGGCATCTGAGTAGAGCCTAGTGTGTTTGCGAAGTTCCAGAAAGGAAGGGTATTTTCTATTCTTTGCAATGTAATAAATTACTCTGATTTTAATGGATGTCTTGAATCTTCAGAAAGGTTCCTATAGAGTGTTCTGAATATTATGAACTCAAGGGCCGGATCTTGTTTGCTTGTCTCAGGCAAAGACTCTTATTACAGTCAGTAGAGTCAACAGAATGCTGACTCAGAAGCTGAAATGATCCCAGTTTTATAATTTTCTCTCTTTACATCTACCAAAAGGTGTGCAATGGAGATGAAATCGTAGATAAAACAGCATTGCATGAATCCCAGTTGTGGAATCCACAAATAAAGGAATTTTAGAAGTGTTCAGTTCTGCCTTTAAATCTATTCTGCTAAAATCAGTGGGAATTTCGCTATTAAAGGGTAGCCTGGTTACATCAGTCCTGAGCTACCCTGGAAATCTCTTCCATCTAGTAACATTTCAGATAGCACCTCTCATAGTATAGCGTTTAATGATAACATCACATGAAATTAATTTTATTTTTTTTTTGTATTTCATTGAAAAGTTTCAATTGCTTTAAATCAAGGACAGCTTAAATTTCCTACAGGCGCTGTGCAACACAAGGCCTTTCTGTGCCTGCTGGCAGGCAGTTTTCAAAAGGGTTGTTTTTACTTCACAGTTCAGGGCAGCTAAATCACGTTTAAATAAATGCTTCATGACATCAGTTACCCATGACTTTAATCTCTTTTACTTTACCTCTGACACCAGTGTATTGGTGCTTGTCTTTACCTGCATTTTAACATTTTCGCTGTTTATTCTTTCATTAGTCCCATTAATTTCTTCATCTTCTGCTTCTTCTTCTTCTGCTTCTTCTTGTTCTTTCTCTTCTGTCTCTTCATCTTCTTGATATTCTTCTTCTTTATCTTCTCCTGCATCTTCTCATTCCTCTTTGTCTTCTTCACTATCATCTGTCTTCAGCAGCCTACATTTTCCCTGTTATCACTGCACTAGACTCCAGACAAGGGCAGGTGGAAAAGCTACTGCTGAATGCATCTGAAGTGCGTTTGCTGTGGTGTGACAGACCATCTGAGTGCATTAAGTACCAGCTTATTTGATCATTCTCATTTACTGTACTGCAATTATATGTTTGTCCTTGTGCTTATGTGACCACATGTGCACCTAGAGCTATCCCAAGGCATTTACAATCTACAACCCAGGACAATCAGCAGTAACTTACTCTTTCTTGTGCTTTGCTTCTTTCCCCTTCCACCAGGCACATACGTTGGCTTCCACAGCTTACTGTCCTTTTTCGCTTTCGGCACTTGACGTCTATTACCATTTATCATGTTTTCATCTCTCAGTTTTGAACAGAGATATTTCCCATTTCTTTTGTTCAATTTGCATGTGAAACAAGAAGAGTCTGCTTGTTTTACTGAGGAGATTTACTGTGCATATCAATAGCTGTTTGGGGCAATGGGATCAGATCAGTTTCTGTAGAGAAGTTGCAGCCATTGTGACAGTATTTGTGTTCCTTACACAAACAAGCTGTGAGTGTGACAGCTTAGATTTTGTCATTTCTGACTTTCTTTAAATGAACTAGACATTTTAAAAAACTTTATAATTGGGATGCTGTAATATACATTCCAGTAATGTAGGAAAGGCTTTTGAAGCACGCTATATTGGGGACTGTATATATAGCAGTAAGAGATTTTTACATAAATTGACGCTTTCTTAATTTCACACTTTTAGGGCTACCAGTCTTTGGAATATACATAGGAAATTTTCACAATGTTATAGTATGTAAACATCCTTCAAAGTATTAGCAAAACATCCAATATTGTTATTCTTTGAAGACAGTAGGTAATTGTGGTGGGTTAGCTTTGACCAGCTCCTCACTGACTGCCCCTCCTCGATAGGACATGGGGGAGAAAATAAAATGAAAAAAAGCTTGTGGATTAAGACAGGGAGATTGCTTACCAGTTACGGTTACTGGCAAAACAGACCTAGCCAGAGGAAAATTGATTTAATTTATTGCCAATTAAAATAGATTTGGACAGTGAGGAATAAAGAAAATTAAAGCATCACTTTCTTCAGGAAACACCACCTCACCTTCTTTTTCACTGACCTCTGTGTTCACAAGACTGTTTCTCACGCTTTTTTTCCTCTCCTTCTCTGCCTATGTGGTGGTTTTACCCTTTCCTATATCTCTTTTCCCTGAAGCAGTACCTTGAGATGGTTTGCTTGAAACTGTCTGGAATCAGCCATGTCTGGCACAGGATAGCCCCAGCCTCTCGTCATAGAGGCCACCCTGCAGCTCCCGCTGCCAGCACCTGGCCACAGACACCCAATACAGTAAATAATGTGTTGTACTGTCGTGAGGGAGATAATTGTTCATGACTGAAAGGAAGAAGAAAGAACCCAACACGAACAATGTGGCATGTTTTTCTAGGGTTTTGGGTGAGATTCTGGAATAGATTGCCCAGAGGGGTTGTGGATACCCCCTCCCTGGCGGTGTTCAAGGCTAGGTTGGATGAGGCCTTGAGTAGTTGAGTGTAGTTGAGAGGCATCCCTGCCCGTGACAGGGTGGTTGAATTACGTGATCTCTAAGGTCACTTCCAACCTAAGACATTCTATGATTCTCGGAAGTGAAAAACATAATCTTAAATCAAGGTAGCCCCTTTTAGCTGTGTTCACGTTTGTTAGTGCTCTTCGGGGAAGAAGACCTTTCTGTGTGACAGAAAGGTTGAGCATAGGTGAGGATTAGCCTACTTGGTCTGAATAAAAACCAAAACCTAAATATCTGGAATATATTGTGACCACAGCTAAATTACTGATTGATAGAAGGGTAAAAACTATGAACTTCTTCCATGCAAGGAGAGGCCTTTGTTCATCACACAGTAACATCTGCAAACTAAAAGCTGAATACGTAGTAATTCTCTCTGGAATGTAACTTTAAGTTTTTATGTTTCATATTCCTTATTTTATAGGAGAGAGTGCTTATTTTTTCAGGGTTAGAGACTTTATGTTTGTTCCACTGATTATAGATAAAAACGAAAGCAGTTTAGGAACAGAGCCCGGATGTTACCTGACAGTTTTTAATGAGTCCTAGTGGGTCAGTGGAAAGATTGTCCTTCTGGGGAATTAGATCAGACTCATATCCCTGACAGGAATTTTCACAGGATCGCATTCAATCAGTTGTCATAAATTAAAATTCATTGGCTTTGCAACAGCCAAAGCGAACAATATTACTGGCAGAAGTAATCACATTGTACCGTTTTGAAGTTAAGTTCTTAACCTGCCGGAATTCTCTTGCTATATGCATTTCAATCATCCCTCTTTAAAAGAAAATAGATATTAATATTTTGGATAACAAAAATTCATGGTTTAACTTATTAATATTTTACTTTATTTATTTTATATTGTTTGTACATTGCCCAGAGGTGTTTGTATGAGGACCATTTTATTCACGTAACCCTGATTGATTGAAGAAAGTCACAAGATAAGAATAAAAATAGAAAAATGTCTGTCCAAGAAAATTTATTGCCCATTATGTTTTGATTTGTATGTTTCAGACAGAAGATGTTTTGTGTTTCATGAGCAACATGTGCATCGTACAATGCAGGACGTTGCTATGGGGATTGTTTTATTCATTTATTAAAGTTGCTCTAGAAATCAGAATTTGTATAAGTGTGTAAGTTAACGTGCTCTTCATTTGTTTGAAAAGCTGGTTTGTTTTTTTAATCCATTAAATAGGTTAAACGCATTCCCACACACTTGCATTTTTAAGAACAAATACATTTTCTTACCTTGTGAAAATCAAAGATTTGAGCATTCTTTCTTTGACTTTTACCATTGGTAAAAAAGTTACTGGCATAGGAGGCTTTGTTGCTATGACAGTATGGTTGAAAAGGTAATTAAAAAGAGTTGTAGAAGATAGGACTTCCGAATGTACTGTGAGATCACATACAGAAACCTACTGAGTGTGAGGAGTTGTACTTCAGTCCTTCAGGTATGTGAGACAGTTCCCAAAAGTTGCAGGCAACATTTGGACCCTGCATACAATGTATTTGCAAAAGCTGAATTCAAATTTCTTAGTTCATTTTAACATTCTTGTCCTGAAAGTCACAGTGGATCTGAGAAAGTGTGTCTCGAGCACAGCCAGAGTGTTGCAGAGCAACTACTTACACCAGCCAAGTAAAGAAACTATTTTAAAAAGAATGTAATTATTTTTTCTACCTACAATCCAAATCAGAAACTAATCACTTGTGCAGATTTTTTTTCATGAAAGATCAAGCTACTATCAAGTTGTTAGGGCAGAAGAAACAGGGGGAAGGCCAACACGGCAGACATCAGGGTGGGAGTCTATTATAGACTGTCCAATCAGGATCAAGAAGCAGACAAAATATTCTATCAGCAACTAGGAGAAGTCTTACAATTACTACCTCTTGTTCTCATGGGGGACTTCAACTTACCAGATGTCTGCTGGAAACACATTAAGAGGGAGAGAAAACAGCCTAGGAGGTTCCTGGAGTGTGTGGGAGATAATTTGCTGACACACGTGGTGAGTGAGACAACTAGGGAAGGCTCCCTGTTAGACTTGCTGTTGATGAACAGAGAAGGACTTGTGGGTGATATGAAGGTTGAAGATTGTTTTGGGAATAGTGATCATGAAATGATAAGAGTTTTCAATTCTTGAGGAAGTTAGGAGGGAGGTCAGTAGACTGCCACCTTGGACATTGGAGGGCAGATTTTGTCCTATTTAGTAGACTAGTTGACCGAGTTCCTCAGGAACAGGAGGCAGTCCTGAAGGGCTAAGTTGTCCAGGAAGGCTGGACATTCTTCAAGAGGGAAATGTCCCTGAGCTGGCAGGGAAGGAGATCAGCTTGGCTATACAGAGAGCTTTGGCTGGAACTCAGGTGGACAAGAAAGGTCTATGACCTATGCCAGAAGGGGCAGGCCACTCAGGAAGACTACCAAGATTTCCTGAGGCTGTGTAGGGAGAAAATTAGAAAGGCCAAAGCACAACTAGAGCTTAATCTCCTATTGTCATAGAAGACAATGAAAAAAAAATGTTTCTATAGATACACTAACAGGAAAAAGAGAATTAAGAGGACTCTCCATCCGTCATTGGATGCAGGGGGAAACACAGCAACCAAGGATGAGGAAAGTAAGTGCCCTACTACACCACATAGATACACACAAGTCTATGGGGCCAGACGGGATCCGTCCAAAGGTACTGAGGAAGCTTATGGAAGTGCTGCTGGGGAAACTGGCTGCTCATGACTTGTGTAGGCATATGCTTCACTGGATTAAAAACTGGCTGCATGTCTGGGCCCAGAGAGTGGTGATGAATGGAGTTAAATCCAGGTGGTGGTCAGTCACAAGCAGTGTTCCCCAGTGCTCAGTGTTGGGCCCTGTTCTCTTTAATGTCTTTATCAAAGATCTAGGTGAGAGAATCGAGGGCACCCTTAAATGACACCAAGTTGAGTGTGAGAGCTGCTTATCTTGATGCTAGGAAAGCCATTGAAAAAATTGGAGAAACAGATTGTAATTCTGGAAATAATTCACAATATTACAGTGCCACTGTATTTGTCGCATTGTAGATCAAACTATTTAGGAATAATCACTTTCATTTTTGTTTATATTCTTCTACCCAGTTACTGTAGCTGCTGCAGTTTATTATGATAAGGAAATCCAATGAGTGGAAAGTGATTCCTCACTGAGCTGTCCTACAATAAATTATTTGTTTTCAGAAGTAAGACAGATGTGCCTAAAGATAAAGTAAGGCATGGTATCTGTGCACATTGGATAAATTTTTCAGAAATCTGCATGAATATGATATTGATATCGTGCATACTTATAAAATTAGTATCAACATGAGTTATCAATCGTGTAAGGGCAAGTCAAGCAAGTTACACCTGCCTCAGGGGTGGTTTAGTCTGTATACCCAACTATTCAGACAATGCTGCTGTGGCGGTTTGGAGGAGAAGAATGAGGAGGAGAGATTTTTCCTTTGCTCCAGGCTTCCGTTTATTCGTACTGTCTCCATTTTCTCCAGTGCACTGTGATAAGTACAGGTAGTCAGTGTCCTAGTAATCTTTGGAATAAGCAAGACCTAAATGGAACACCCTCCAACACTCCCTCTGCTTCCAGCACCTCCTCCCGGTCCCAAGGAGTTATATGTAACCTGTACATCAGGTACACAGTGAACAGGACGTACTGGAAGTAGATGATGTGTTTAGTCCATGTCATCATTTTTGTCTGTCACCAGGCAATTTCCAAGGCATTAATTTTTTATGCTTTTCTGTAAATTCCATTATTTTTTTTCACCTATTTCTTTGCGCAATTTCATGTTGTCTTGATTAATTGAGTACAGATATTTTGATTACCAAATTCCATGTTGTGAAAGTGCACAATTAGTTTTAATGGTATAGAGTAAATATAATATGAAACTTTCTAAGTACATAGCATTTGTTAAAAATTTTGGACAAGATGTAGTTAGGGAAAGTTGACAGCTCAAGAAGCATTCAGGAATTCATTATTTTCTCTGTGCCAGATGAAAAAATAGGTGTTTCTCCCACCACCACAGTACTTCTGTTTGGACCCACTGATAATGTGACGAAATCCAGCCTTCATTATACTAAGTACTAATGTAGAGCAGCATGTAAAAATCGAATAATGAGATCACAGTTGTATGAAGGTCTTTTTGTAGGCTCATTTAACGTGGAATGATTATAAAACATAACTACTAATTTATTTTGCATGTTCTTGTTAATTATAATGGCATTCAGTAGTGCTCATCTGGTTACGAGCTTCTGAGTATTTCCCTGTCACAGAATTTGTCTAAGTCAATACTTGGATTCAGGAAGAAAAGGAGGTGTTTTGGTTTGTTGGTTTTTTTTCCATTTGCAGTTCTGTAATTTACATAATTTCTTTAAACATGCGTATTTTTTGTAGTGTAAATTAATGTATTGTAGTTTAACTAAAAGTACATTGAGCATTAAGTAACTTTAAACATTTTTATTTCATACTTTTAGAAGATATACATTATAGATTGTGTTTAAATTACATATTTTCAGAGAAAATTTGGGACGTATCATTGACATAGTGCAATTTAAGGCTTTCTCAAAAGTCCTATTATGAATTAAGACTTCTTTTTTTTTTAATTGCGTTAGAGAATAGAAATAGAGGATATTGATGTTTGAGGCTTACATATTAACATCTGTCAAGAAACAACAGTTATTGTTGAGGAAATAACCAGAAGTTGTATTTCTGTCTGGACTTCAAGTGCACAAAAAAGTATGAAGATTTAGAAGCATAGCTACACCTGCAATCTTTTAAAGGGAAATAGGAGAGCAAGATGAATTCTTCTTTCTCAGTTCATTGGACATTTCCATTCTGGATCCAGAGTGACCACATGACCATCAAGCAAAGTTTCATTGACACGTATTTTACTTTCCAACAACTTTAAAGAATTGCCACCCACCTTCACCTCCTCATATTTGCCTTAGGATCCTTACCTGTTTTTAACATTTTCTTCTTTTTTTCTCTTTGTATTAAGAGCTCATAAGATTTCCTCCTCATTTCCCAGTGCTGTCTTACTGTGCAGGGGTTTCATGTAGTGTTTATTCCTCCAGCCTGTCTTTCTTTGCTCTTCCTTCTTCACTTGCTCTACAACAGAGGCTGCCAGGTAGCTTTCAGTTTTCTAGGAACTTCGACCTTCCCAGCAGGTTTTGTTACGCTCTACAAACAAAGGAAGAAGTTAGAACTGCAGCTCTTTTAAATGTCCAAACATCTTGTAACAAAGTGTGTATTAATAATGCTGGTTGGAACACAGATTTTTTTTAAAAAACCTGGGAAAGCAGTCCTTTCTTTATAAAATTCTACATTCATTTTATTTTTCTGTCTGCTTCTGTCTGACCTTGTCAGCAAGGGAGATTTGTCAAGAGACAGCATTGAGAGGCTGATAGTATCGACTTCAGAGGTAGCAGAGCTTCAGGCATTAAGGCTATGTCTGTATTAGTAAATTAAACAATACTTGGAAATATTTCCAGGTATCTGCCACAGTTTTGGTCTTTGCAAACTAACATTGGTCCAGAAAATTATCAGACATTTGTTTGACCACATCTGTTAGACAGTTTGCATGCAGCCCCTCTGCTTTGGAGTGTGTGTATATACTAGTGTAGATGTGGGACCATCTGTGCCAGTGGATTTCAGCAAAGAGCAATATGCTCAGGCATAGATGCAATATAAATACAGTTTCTGTGGATCTGCGTGGTCTTTATTTCTTCTGCCCTGTCCATCTTTCTCCCTTCAAGGCAGTCTTGCAGTCACTGCTTCAAAGTTGAATTTTTTTATTATTTTTTTTTTAACTTGTCCTTTTGTCCTTCCTAAAATACATACAGATTTACATTTCATTGGCATTCTATCTTCCAGCTTCTGCTCCTTCCTTCAGATGACCCTGTGAACTTACTGGTAGTGGTGCTGTGTGCAGTTCTATGCCTGGAACAAACTACTTCAGGGGAGCCTCCCACTTGTTTGCCTTTAGGTACTTCAAAATTAAGATTAAAAAATGAGACTAGACTTTGAGTGATGCCTTATCTGTCCCTCTATTGCAAGACAGAAACTTTATGAACAGTTCTATGTCTTTGCAGACTACATTTACTCTGACTATTTGTTAAGAGAATCTTTCTCTCTAACTTGCTTAGACTTTCAGCCAAAATGTTTATGTCAACTAAAATTAAGAAGAAAAACTAAGAAATGATAACTCCTTTTTTTTTTCAGAATAGTTATGAATCAGAGTTTGAACATCTAGAACTAATTAAAAGGTGTGATAAAGGCAAATTCTATTTTATTTAAATAGCTGTAAGCTTTTCTCTTTGTCTTGTCAGGATGATGATACTGGAATTGATTTTGGACATCACTTCATTTCAAGGTTGAAGTTAAAAGGTTTTTTGGCGGCTTAGAAGAAGTAGGTGAGTACAAGTCAAGCATCACAAATATTTGAGTATTATTTTCTGCAACTTTATTTTGTTCTGGAATTGCTCTTCTTGCTTACCAGTCCAAATTCAAATAGCAGGTTTCTGCATCCTCTGATTCACTGAGATATATGACTGTTTGTGTTATGACTAGATAGGAAAGAATATTCAAGTCATATAGGCTTTCCCTATGTGCTTTTTCAGCGCCTGTCACAAAAATAATTGAAAACATGGTTCTTTTACCAGGGTCCCTGGGACTCTGGACTTAAGTTTCACTGTATGGTTCCGTTGCATCAGCTGCATTAGGATTGTGATAGTAATTTTAAGTTAGAAGATTCTCTTAGAATGTCTTTGATATTTTTTTTTGTGATAAATGAAAAATTTCAAAGGCAAGATCAAATAGCAATGAATGCCTGAGTTTGGATATTTCTAGTTTCATGAGACCAGGATGATCTGTGTTCCATTGGTAACCAGGAATATTCCGCAACGTTAAGGACTGTGATTCCAAATATTGTTTGAACTCTATCGTGTGTTAACAGTCTGAACCTGCCTGTGAGTAAACACTGGTAGCGGGTACAGTACCACTCTGGGACTTGGCATGCTTGCTCTGAATCTCTTGCTTTGCTACAGACTTGCACAGCTATCTTGAGTGAACTGGATATCCGTTTTTTTACCTTAAAGAGATCTAGAAAAGGACATTCTGAAGGAATGAGCATAAGATGAGAGTTTATCAAGCCACTCGCACCTATTTCAGATTTTTCATACTTACTATTGCAGCATAGAATTAGTTTACATTTTGAGTGAGGAATTGTTCATATTTTGCTTTTCCTACAGGAGTAGAAAATTTTTAGAGAATATTTCCAGAATTTTTCAAATTTAAAATTTTCAATGCACCATTTCAATGTATAAATTGCAAAATATGCTCAATTGGTGCCTGATGCAAAATCGTATAGATGCAGATTTTAATAGGGTACAACAGACTAACTCATGGTAATAGGAGCCTGACCCAACTGCTTCTACATACACCACTGTTACTTAAGGAAATATGTATTGTTTACTTCTATGCCACGTGCTGTACCTGCTAAGTTATGAAATATTCAGATTTATCTATATACTCCATAACACTGATATATCCAGTTTCATGTATTGGTGGCTCAAAAAGACAAGAAAAAGAAGTAGCTCCAGCGGAGTTAATGATAGTAGTAGTAATTAGTGCTGAAACTGTTTATAACAAGTTTTCTAAAGTTTCACCCTCTGGGAGGAAGCACAGACCTTTTTAACCTAATTCAAAGCAGTGTAAAACAAGACTGTCCTCGTATGTATTTCGTTGTGACTGTCTTTACCCACTGGGTAATAAGAAAAGAATATTCCTTTTTTTTTCCAATTTAACTTCACCTTTTTCCAAGGACTTAAGGCACTGGCCTGAAGGGTACAGTATGAAGATGGTGAAACCATCAAAAGAAGACACAGCATTAGCTTTAGCAGTATTGTAAATCAAAGGATATACAGCACTATACAGGGAAACTGTACATGTTACTGGCATCACATACACATTTCTGTATGACTGTGTGTTAATATGTAGTAATATACTTACTAAAGAGTGCTTTTTCTTACATTACCCAATGGAGAAAACAGTAAGAAAAAGGTCAAATTCTTGGCTTTTTAAGTAGCAATGGAAATATGACTGGATTTCTGTCGCATATTTATATGTGTCTGAATGGTATAACTTGTCCATAGTAATACTAGATAGTTTCTTCATAGACACTGTCAGCATTTTAGAGAACTGCTTGGTTTGATAGAAAGGATGTAGTGTAGTGATTGTGTAGTGATTGAAATCTGGTGAGCCAGCAATAAATTTTTATTTTTAAAGGATTTTTTTTCTTTTCAAATTTGCTATATTCTGTACCAAATAATGTCAGAAATGCAGTAATAAGTGACTCATGCATCTATAATAGTTTGGCAGTATCGTTTTATTGAATTCCAGTATGTCTGGAACTTAAGGCATATGGAGGAAACTGTTATTCTGTTTCCTCCATTATTTTCTTCCATAACTTTAAGCTAAATACAATCTATAAAAATGCTTTCTATAAAGAAAGCCAAAATCTCTTTGGCTTTTTTAGCACTGATCTCTATTTCTTGCAGTATATGAAAGTGAAGAGGTAATGTTTTTGTAGTCCACGAGGAAATAGTAGTAAATCCTGAATGCTAGTTCTTCAGTATGTCATTTAGAGTTGATAGTTTTTTATGGCAGGACATGGTGTCTTTGCACTGATTGAAAACTGGGATTCAGTCATAAAAGCAGTGATAGAAATACGTAAAAATAAAATTACATTCATGAGTACTTTTTTGAATTAACAGAGAGAAAAATTCTGTTTGTTTTCTGTCCTTTCTTTCAATAGACCATTTAACTGTTTAGGACTACGTTTTAGAAAACTGAGTTAAGAGTTGAAAAAAATGAAATCAAGACAAAAGTCTATATTGGAAAACTGCAAAAGCAGAGAAAAAATGTTTCATTTTTGGACCAATGGTTTAAATGGACGCTTTTGGGGACTGTTAGTGGTGCAGTTACATCTGGATCTTCTGAGTTAATTAGGCTTTGGAAAAAAAGGCTAAGGAAGTTTTCTAAATATGAGTATTTTCTGTGTTAGTGAACTGAACTGTAGTTACAATATTAATTATCATTAAATTGATCCAGCTCTAGCTCCTCTGTCCTGTATTGGCAATTTCAGGAAGAGGAGATGCTGTGCGCCTTCCTGTTTCTTCCTAGTACAACACGACTTTAAACAGAATGACTCACGTACTTATATTGTATATGTATGAATTTTGTATACCTACCAAATATTCCATCTGTACATATATATGTATATTTTACATAGGGCAAACATAATCAGATTGTTAGATTAGTACAAAAGTACATCTCACATAGTTATCTTGCAGCTGAATTAGAACTCGATCTCAAGAGTCATGTAAGGACTCATTGCTGGTCCTCGTGTTGATGACCAGCATGTGAAACATTTGATATATGTCATACCATACCGTTGAATTTTTTTATTATTGGCATTAACTTTGTCCATGAAGAGTGCTAACCCTTCCACTTTTCCTCAAGTTTTGATACTTCTGTAGGTGAAGAGGAGGAGAATATTATGCAGCATAATGCTGAAAGGAAAAGACGGTATCTGCACTGCAAGAAGTAATTGGATGGGGACTGATGGATTTTGTCTTCAGTCTGGTTGCCACCAGGAAGAGTCTGAAACATAAACATTACTTTACATTTTAATGGAATTATATTGGAATAGGGACATTGCTTATTTTGGACATCACTTCAGCTGTAAGTTACTGGTTTAGGGAGACCCTAAAATCAACTTCTGTCAAAATTTGTGGCCTGGAACTGTGAGGTAGTAAAATTTTGCTGTGATTATACAAAATACCAAACTATGGAATTAAATTGGCCAGCTTTTCAACTCAGTTGAACAGTAAGGGCAGTCTTAATGGTCTGATTTGCTGGGAAGAACACTGTTACAACAATCTGCTTTTTACAGGCCATATCAAATCTGAACTTGCATCACTTATTACGAAGTTTGTGCTTTGGGAGATACTTTTATGGCATGTAGGAGTGATGCCCCACATTTGTTGGAATTAGTCCTTAATGATACTGCCTTCAGAGATGAGTTATTGCTCAAATACACTGTTTTGTGTTTTCCAGCATAGACATTTTTAAGGAAAAGCCAGTTGAAATCTGATGTTTTTCCAGGCAATTGTATGAAATGAAGAGAGACGGTGTGCATCTTAATAATTTTATGATTCTTTTTCTTATGTGACATGAATGAGAGAGGTGAGAACTCTTTCTTTTTAACCAAACTGAATACAGTTTTCTAAATGTGACCTGCTTGAGAACAGAGGACCATTACTGTAGTTGTCATGTAAAATAAAGTTGGAGTCTGAAGCTCCTTTTTAGCTGTCAGCTTTATTAAGGAGCTACTGGTGTGTTGAGCTAGGCACACGCATTATATAAGCAGTGTACGGTAGTGTCTGGGGAGAATTTTCTCACTCTTACCTCTGCTTTATTAGGTCTCGTTCACTCATTCAGTGTTGCCCTGTCTTACTTCAGCTTTCTGGCTGCAGGTCACAGCACAGTAGGTCTAATGTAGATTGACGCCTTTGCCAGAGGACTGATTGAAACTTGTGTCTCCTAGTTGCTAATGCTCACTCAACCATTTTATTGAAGATAAAGTAAATAAAATAGATTGCCATATGAGAATTCTCTGAAATCAAATGGAATAATTTGACAGGTTTAAGCCCATGAAAAAGCCAAAGTATTGAAACAGATGGGAATACTCTTTATGCACAATATACCAGGAAAAGGTGTCTGCTGAGTTGATGTTAAACTGTTCATGGCTTTTACCAAAACTGTAATTGTTGAAAATATTATCCTCGTTTCCAGTGGAATTGCCATTGATATTTAAATTGTTACTTCTCTCAAATAGGGATTTCTTTTTTTTTGTTTTTGTTTTTAATTTAAGAGCAATGGATATATTGATTTTATTTTCTTAGTGCTTCTGATTCTCTAAGAGACAGGCTCTTAAAATTAAATTTAAAAATATAGTACACATTAACTAAGATTCAGTTTATTTTTTGAGGAAATAATATGGAATAGTTACTTTTATAGGTTTTTTTTAATAATTACTAAGTGACATAATTTTGAATACAAGTAAAGTTGCTAAAACAAGCCTTGACATTTCTAAAAGTATGTGTGATACAGTACACAGAAAAATATGAACTGCTAAAGCTGTTTTGACAAACTGTTTAGAACAATGGCTAACAAACCCCAAATATTCTTCTCAGCAATTCTGTTTTATAAAGAATTACTGTAAATAGCAGTGTAGTGTGTCCATGTTATTTTTAGAAATAAGGTAGTATGTACTAATAAGCGAGTTAAGATGCAACAGATAATATATACTTCTACTTTTATCTGGATAACAATGAGCATTCATCTATTTAGTCACACCAGTGGGTTCCTTCTTATTAGTTGGACCATTTCTTCAAGAAATCAAGACACCTGTGGTTTAGTTTGATACACTAAATTATGTCAAACTCAGAGTTAGTAGAGGAAATAAATACAAAATACATTAAAAACATGTGAACAAAGTTTGCAGATGCAGCATCAGTTTTCCACCTTGAAAACAGTCATTCAAATAACAAATGTGTTCATGTTGCTCTTTACCCTATGTTTTTTTTTTCGTGTGTGTGTGTGTGTTAGGTATCGATTATATTTTAATTTTTAAAGTTAAGAAATTCATTATAACAGATTGTGCTGTTGGTATTTAATTATGGGATACGTGTGAGATTTCATGAATATTGGGTTTGAAATTATGAATGAGCTGTTTGAAAATGACTTGCAGGAGTGAGTTGACAGACTGGAAAAACACAGTAAGGATGAATTTCCAGATTTAACTGTTAGCCAGAATACCCAGCTAGTTGTGCTGATGTGTGCAGTGGCAGGGACAATGCTGATCAAATCATATTTCCTGTATGATTGTTAATAAATCTAAGAAGTGTGAATGATATTGTCAGTTTTTCCCATCCTGGTCATATTTTTAAGAGGAAGAACTATTCTATTGTGTTCTGCATTCTAAGCCCTGGCACCAGCTGTGCTTTGGAGAGGTCTTCTTTCTGTTGTTGCCATACTGGTGACTCTGTGTGTCTGGCCAAAGCCCTAATGCTGTTACAGCAATTCCAGACTTAAAGTTTCAACACTTAAAAAGCAAAATTTAGTGGCTGTAATGCCAGTAAGGTAGGGCTTCCCATCCTCCTGAAGGAAGTCTCTTCTCTTTCTTTCTATGGTGCTCTTTCTATTTGTGCAACTGGATAAAAGGGTCATCAACAGCTTTGTCTTCCTGTGGAAGGGACTAGAGGAAGACACAACCCTGTCACAAATCCCTATTTTAACCCATTCATTTTTCTTTTCTGCTCTTCTATGAAATGCAATTCTTAGAAAGTGTTATCTTTCAGACGAGGTCACAGAGAACATTAGTTTAATTATAGTTTAATAATATACATAGAATTGCCTTGTTTTTCTCCCTAGGAGGAGATCCAAAACAAAGAATCATTACTCATTTCTGTGTAGTGAAGTCTTTTCTCTCTCATAGGTATTTCTAGTAAAATTTGAAAGCCATTAGGCATTACTACAGTTTTTGGAAGAAAATACTGAGACCTGTGAGTACTCCAACATAGATTGATTTAGACAGAAAAAAAGCTATTTTTACTAAGAGAAATAGAAACCTCAACAGTAGTTTACTTTGGGTTTCTGTAAAACTTAAGGAAACCAAATATAGTTTCCTGTATTTCTCAGAACAACTTACTTGTGCTGGTATTTTTTCAGTGAGGTCTCTTATTTGATCATATCTGAAGTATTCTGAAAGGCTAATTTTCGTGTCATTATTTCCTGTGTTTTCCAGTAACACAGTAAAAGAAATCATCTAAATTTTTGGGATGCTTTCAAAATTGCCTTACCCAGAAATCTGGCCATGATAAATGTGATGAACTAGCTATTTAAAATTCTTACTACAAAAAATAATTAGAAGTAGACAATAAAAAAAGCACCGTTCATACAAGTAACTGCATGTGAAAGAAATAACAGCAGATCTAATACCTGAAAATAAATGGAATCTTGAAAATGGAATAGATGTTTATTTGATGACTTTGAGAGTTAACCTCCCTATAAAGCCGCTTTTAAATGAGTTTTGTATTTGTAAGTGGTGCTTGTTAACTGTCTTAGGGAGTGATTTCTTCTCTCCTCTGGAAAATGCATCGTGGGATCTAGTAAAGAAAGATGTAATGATTTTTTTTTATGTGACCAGTGTCATCTAGGAACTGGACAAAGATCACTGTCACTTAGGAACTAGGCCTCAGAATTTTTAATATAGTCTGTAAAGCAACTATTTAGTGGTAGTTTTTGTCAGTCACAGCCTATAGGACATAGATTTTTACTGATGATTTGATGAAGAAAAACGTGCTTTAACAGCATCAGATTTATTTACAAAATGTTGACAGTTTAATTTTTTAAGAAACTTTTTACTTCCCGCCCCCCCTAGCACGAGTCTTCTAGAGAAGCAAGATAGGTCGTATTTTGGTTCATATGGTGGTTCTGGTCCCACAGCCAAACATATATGTATAGAGTACTGAGTACCTGTATGAAAAGTCAGTAAACTATGATGGATCCAGTGAAGGTTTTCCAAAAGAAAATACCAGGAATGTAGTCTTAGGCTGCAAAGTCACAACTGCTTGCTGCAGTTCAAACAATATATGGTGGATTCTCAAGAATAAGGTGTAGGACATGGTACATTAGCATGTACAAAATAGAAATTTAGTTCTAGAATCTATTTACTGAAGTATAGTTTTATAGGTAACTACAGTAATGGCGAATGGACTGTAATTCTAAATCAGTGTTATACTTGAAGGAGAAACGGAATTAAATTTTGGGTTAGATCTATTGAAATACATGTAGGTATTTCTGTGCTTGTATAATTGAATTTGCAGCCTAATATCATTCTGTGTTATTTTAGTGAACTACTAAACATTTCAAATTAGAGAAGATGGATAATGTGATATGACAAAGACATGTGACCTCATGTCTTAAATGTTTTGCAACTAATTTGGAACTAGTATTTATTATCTGAACAGTATCTATTATCAAGTTGGTGAATATTTAGCCTTCTTCCTTTCAAGATGGAAACTTTCTTACATGGCCACTTGCCATTAGGTTTTTCTTTGCTTTCTGTTCGCTATAAGATACATTTTCATGACATAATACAAATCTTTCTCTCACTTAGTAAAGAATTAAAACAGTAACATATACAAAATTTCTATTCAACTCTGTCAAAGGCTTTTACTTCAGTTTTAGATAGATGTACTTTTCCTCAAATTTGATGATTACTATTCATTAAGAAAAGTAAGTTCAGGACTTTGTAATCTTTGCATCATCATCCTATCAGAACTTCTAAACTAGAATTTTGCTTCAGATCAGTTTCTCTCTGCTGGTTAAGTGAACTAAATGAATGAGAGCATTATTATTTATTTTATTTTGACTAAGGCTGGTACATTGAACTAAATCACAGAAATAAATGGAAGAATATTTAAAGATTTCTATTATGACAGAATCATTTTGCAGTTGCCTTTTTGAGTAATAGCGTTACAAGGAATGTGGAAGGCAAACCCACTGATTTGTAAATCTTGCTTCTTCACTGCAGAAGTTTTAGACTCATCATTATCAATAGCCTTTTAACAACTAAACCCCATATTTATTTAATGAGCAGGTGCTGCAGTTTTGCCCTCTCAGAAATTCATTATTGCTTCTGTACCAGGACTTGTTTGCTTGCTTTCTTCTTTCTCTTCTTCAGTATGTCACTTTCAAAAAGGAAAGTGGAAATGAGAGTGGAAAGGATCTCCAGCTGAAGCAGTGGAAAATCTGTAATAGTTTAAACTTTTCAGGAAAGTTGCTTAGGAGTGCTTATATGGTGAGTTTGCCAGGCCCTGAGTAGCAGCAGGCAGCTCTGGCCTTGGGAAGGTAACAACCAGCAGGGGAAGGAGGGAGACAACAGGAGCATTCTTAACTGCTGCAGCTGTTCGCTAAGTGAGCATATGTTGAAGCCCTTGAGCCTCCACAGAACATCTTTTCACAGGTCAGTGCTTAAATCACATGCATAATACTCTTCTAAAGTAAGTTTGCTCTGAGTACCTGTTCATTCGCTTTTCTAAGGGAAGTTGTTCTGTTGTGGGAAGTCTTGCAGTTACTAACTTTCCACTATAAAAGAGAATGGAATACTTCATTACAGTAAAGTAACATTTTTTTTCCCCTAAAATTTTGCATGTTGAACTGCTAGAAAAATGAGCATTTGCTCTTTCTTTGTCTTCTGAAGATTTGCTGAATGCTATACTTTTGGACTGCATGAAAAATGGAGATCTGAGGAAGTATTAATGTCACTGCAATCTTACCATTTATATTCTTTTAATTTTGCAATTCAGAAATATTTTTAGTTTGAGGTATTTTAAATTTGTTTGATTTATTAAGCCTGCAAATGCTATATATTGGATTGATTGAATGTATTTGATAGGACAGTGTTTTGGAGTTATTATGCTATGAACTCAAATATCCTGTCCAATACTTAAAAGAGCCCAGAAGATAGAACATGTGAATTAATTACCGTGTTTTCCATTTTGTGAATTTGACCTCTGTTCCCAGCCTCACGACAAAGAAAGACAAAGTACTTTGAGCAACAGGCAGATGATATTAAGAAGATATCTCCCACATTTCTCTCCTGTCCCATAGTAACAACTAGTCCTCAGCATGGTGAGGGACATGCCGTGTAAAAATCCTCTCTATTTCAGCTTCTGCCCCAGAAACCTTTCTTTTCTGGGTTAGCTCCACCTGTGCAGAAGCACCTGGAGTAACAGAGAGATATTGGCCTCAGTAAGCTAAGGATGGATTTTGAGAGTGGTGAGAGTTTGCTCTTCTATGAGAAAAAACTGTAATGTACATGTAGGCTGTCACTGGTTGTGTTCAGTTATTTCAGATTTTATAGTGTGATTGTATGTTTGTGAAAGTTGACTGAGTATGTCCCAGTTTGCTTTTGAGAAAGGTGTTGGGATGTCATCCTCACAAGCTTATAAAGATTTCTTCATTTTCAAAGAAAATAACTAGAGGAAAATCCTCAGACGTTCTTTAATTCTGAGATCTGAATCTAGTTGGGCAGTGAAGACTGATGATAGTTCGCATGAAGATGGAGGGATTTATTCTTTCTGACAATGAAGGCCTTGATTCGTGACAACCCATAAGGTTATGCTGAAGTAGTATGGGAGTACCTTTTCTAGGAAACCTGTGTTTAATGGAGGTGTTGGAGAGAAACTTTTAGCCACTGAGGTGAATTGTTTTCACAATATTGTCAATCTGTAGAAAAACCATCTTTGCTGCATCTTTTGCTTGCCTTTACAACTGCCAAATTTACAGGCAAAATACTAAACTGTCCATGAAATTACAGTTGTAGGTGACTTTATTAAATATTTTGCATTTGTTTCTGGTGTCAGATGTTTAAGTTATTACTATATGTTAATAGATAAAATATCCTAATTAGTGTTTAAGGTGACAAACACTGACTGATAGTGTCTTCAAACTGTCGAAAAGGTCTGTACTCATCCTCTAACAAACAAACAAAAAAATCACATTCTTAAAACTATACAGGAAGTTACCAAACAAACGAAAAAATCACATTCTTAAAACTATGCAGGAAGTTACCAAGGAGGTTTAT
Organism: Baryphthengus martii; assembly: GCA_013396935.1. Classification (NCBI taxonomy): domain Eukaryota; kingdom Metazoa; phylum Chordata; class Aves; order Coraciiformes; family Momotidae; genus Baryphthengus; species Baryphthengus martii. The sequence goes on along the minus strand of VWZK01008057.1, from coordinate 95,505 downwards.
TTTAATTACTTAGTGCTTTGGTATATTTTAGATTTGCTCTCTGTGCCGTTCATTTCCCTTAATCCAGCAACATTGCTGCATATTTGCACTATACTGGTGAGGGGCTGCTTCTCTGAAAGCTTAATGATTGAGATTATAACAGGACTGTAGGAGGAAAAGACAATTTCTCTGTGTATTCAAACTGTGTAATAATGTAAGAATTAAAAGTATGTTGTTTAATTATTTGGCTTTGCCATGTAGTGTTATAGTTACTGTTAAATATGACTTTTGTATTGCTAATATAAGAATTAAAAACAAAACAAAAAAAAAGGTTTGATCTCGTTTGACCTTTCTGACGTTCAGTCAGTTAAAAGGTTTGTAAGAAGTTTAATTACCAAATGGTATGATCATTATTCATCTCATCATTTGATATATAACGTCAAGTGAATTGCCTCCCTGGAGTGCACTGTGTTTCACAGATCAATAGATTTAGTAAGAGCTTGAAGGAGAGCTTTATACATTCATAGAAAAGGAGGAAAAGTATATCCTCCTTGTAAAATGGCTTATGTAGTTATTCTGTGAGCTTTACAGAGTTACTGTTTTATTTACATCTCAGGAATACAAAATCCTGTAACATACACATTTTAAAAAATATTTTAAACCTCTTAATGGAAATTAAAAAATACTGCTGCTATCTTATTCTGTGTAATAGAGCTGCTTAAAAAAAGCTGTCCTGAACAGCTTCATTCAAATCTATTAAATTAATTATTACAACAGATTTTTTTGCTTTGACACAGCACAACAAACATAGTGTGACAAAAGACTGTCTAAATACACTACACATGATTGCTTAAACTATTCACATTTGCTTTTTCTGCATTTTTAAATGAGTATGGTTAGTTTTAAATTATTTGGGTTGGTTTTTTTTTTTTTTTTTTTTTTTTTTTTTTTTTTTTTTTTTTTTTTTTTGTTTTTTTTTTTTTTTGTTTGTTTGTCTGTTTGTTTTCATTCATTGTGTCAAGGCTATTTATGCACACAGGAAAAACAAAGCTTGTCCCTTACTGTTTAATTTAATAATTATGTGTTTAAAAAAAAAAAATCTTAGGAATTTTTTTAATTAATTGCATGAAGGATAATAATTATGTATAGGGTACTTAATGTTTATTTAGGCTTTTCTGGATGTATTCTATTACTCTTATCTGATAGAGCTGACCCATCATACAATACCAGCTATTTTTGCTCATCTGTCTGTTCCCTTACCCTTGATGGAAGGGTTTTCCAAATGACTGAAAGAGACTTCTAGGAGAGTTCAGACACTTGTATTTGTTGCTCTTTTTTCCTCTTGAATTCTGCCTACTTGCTCTCTTGCTTACCTTTGCTCTCTTGACTTGCCAGATTTCTGCCTAAAAAGTAAGAAAACATATAAGCAATTCTTCTTTAACTCTTATTAATGAAGTTAAGCTTTTTAGGTTAAATTTACACCTTCGTGTTGGTGCTTGGCACTGAGGAAACTGTAGTTCAGCTCAGCAAATCCTCTTGGCTGTGGGACAGAAGCAACATACACTTGAAAATTCTTCCTTACTCATCTGTCACTTATAAACCATCATCTACTCAAAGATTAATTTGAATTGTGAACAATATCTAAGCTTCCTTAATCCCTTGCTCTTGTCCTTTTTCCTGAGCTGGTGTACTGTGACGGAAAGGCCATAATTCTGAAGCTTCTTATTCCTCAGGCCTACCTAAAGTAAATCCCATCAGGAGCCGATTGGTGTTTTAGCAAGGAAATTCTTACCTGTTTTTTAGAACAACCTGGAAAAATTGTCAGGAGGCATTACACTCTTAGATGTTCACTGTGTGGAATTCTTGTAAATGTGAAATTTAATTTGTCTGGGTTCTTTGCACCAGCATTGTTCAAGGTCAGATGAAGTTGTGTGAAGTACAGGAAGTGTTTCTGGGATTTAATTACTTTCTTTGTACTCACTGTATTTTTCACCAAATTAGCAAATCAAATAATACCAATTTCATTAATAATTAAGAGAGTTGGGAAATATACCATGTACTTCTCTTTACTTGTTTTGTGAATGACCCCTGCTGACACTCTTACTTTACCACTTCCTTGAGTTTTTTTTCAGGAAAAATACTAATTTAGTAGTTTCCCCTCTGCTAATGATGCAAATACTGCTTATTCAGACTGTCTCATTAAGGAGCTAGAATTTAAAAAGAAATGCAGGAAATCTGCAGGGTTTTCTGGTGAAGTTGAACATCCAAAGACCTTTTTGTCAATGGGAACACTTAAGCGTGATTAGAATAATTAATATTGCAGTTCTATAGATGCAGCAGTTGTTTTTCTGATACATTCATCTATGGCTTGACTTGACAAAATTTGAGCCATCGGGACTCAATCATGAAATACCTAAATTTAATTATAAGATTTAAGTTTGTGAATAGAACTTTGGCTGAATTGACTTAAAGACTTCCTACATTACAAATAAATGCAATTGCCAAGAAATGAGTACTACTCTAAGAACTTGGAAGTCCTTAAGTCTTGGAAGAGATATATTTGCTGCTTAGCAGCAACTAGATTGATCTAATATATATTTGAGGTGCAAAGTCCATTTTAGATTAAAAATAATGAAGTATTTAATTATTTTTGGCATCTTCTCTGTCATCATTTGATAGTGCTGTTGGTGTTAGGATAAAAGGTTGATCAGTGACAAAGTATAGCAATATTCTTGAACACTGTGTTCTGTATTTAAGGATGTAAAGGTCCTTGAGTATGTCCAGAGGAGGGCAACAAAGCTAATGAAAGGACTGGAAGTCATATCCTGTGAGGAGCAGCTAAGAACTTTAGACTTGTCTAGTTTGGAGAAAAGGGGACTGAGGGGCAACCTCATTGCTCTCTACAGCTTCCTGAGGAGGGGAATTGCAAAGGGAGACACTGATCTCCTACCATTCTGTGATCCTGTGCCATGGTTCATAGCTGTGCCAGGGGAGGTTTAAACTGGACGTTAGGGAACAATTCTTTACCAAGAGAGTGGTCAAACAGTGGAACAGGGTTTCTGGAGAGATGATCGATGCCCCAAACCCTTCAGTGTTTAAGAGGTGTTTGGACAATGCCCTTAATAACATGTTTTAAGTTTTGATCAGCCCTGAATTGTTCAGGCAGTTGGCCTACATGGTTATTGTAGGTCCCTCCCAACTGAGAATACTTTATTCAAGAAAACTGTGGGATCTGTCACAAATAACGTGTTTTCATAGTATTTTTACAGAGAGATTGCATGGGTATGAGTAAGCAAAGGGAGCTCGCTCTTTTTAGACAGTATTCCTGGAAGGTCCTACAAGTGAGACACGGAAGCTTGCAGTATTTCTAACTGTCTTTGTCCTGCCATCCTGTAGGGATGGAGAAACAAAGGCAGGAGCGAAAGACAAGAGCATATATACTCTGGGTCTTTCACATCCCCTTCTAGATACTGGAATGCAAAAGATCTCCTAGACTTTTCCCAGAGGCAAGAATGGTGTGACTTATGTGGCCTTTGGTCCTGTTATGAACTAAGAGTCAATAAGGAATTAATTAACGTGGTCATCTTTTGGAGGATGTAATATCTAGAAACTCCATTCCTTTACATTTGAAGTAGAAAAGAATCTTGAAAGACCTAAAATTCTTGAACAAATTCCTTCAGAAATATTGCTCAGGACAGACAAAGTCATTATGTTTTGCATTCAAAAACATAAAACCTTCAATAAAAAGTGAGTTAATGGAGCCAACGTTGTACAAAAAGGGTAGTTGTACACCTTCAAAACTCGTGAAGTAAGAAACCTTGATTGTTTTCCCCTTCAGAACATTCATGGGCATTCATTGGCAGCCATAAATAATATGTACCTCAGTCAGAGATATGGGTGAAGCTTGCACAGTAAGTAAATGTTGCAATTAAGTCTGCTTAGTTTTTGCTTTTGTGGAAGAAAGGATAACAGATTCCGGAACCATTAGTCTTCTCCAAATTGTACCCACAGTAAATAACTTGGTCATTTTTTGTTTTGCTCTTTAAGAATTGCTTTTAGAAATTCCACAGCTATATGGAATAGTTATAATACATAGATGTGAGGCTTTCCCTGTAGTTTTTACTTTGTTGCACTTGGAAATGTTTACACATTGCACAGGTATACTGGAGACATTATGTTTTGAGTTTGTCCCTCCTTTTTCTGCAAATACTTGCTTGTGTGCCTAGGAGAAAATTTACTAAAGAAAGTGTTTATAGCAAAAATAATTTATTTTTAATAATCTATTAAATTTCAAAGCATTTATTTATTGAAGAAGCTCTGGAAGCATCTCAACTTAACTAGAAGTACAATGTATGGTACCTTCTAAAATGGTGGGACTAAAACATAAGGAAGATTTTATGTGGCCTCTCCTAATATTCTTCCTTTCAAAAACCGATCCAACAAATAGAAAACAACCAGAAATAAATGCAAACCAACACTGCCCTAAAAAAACAACCCCAAATGCCAAAAAAAAAACCCAAAAGCCCTGCTCTGGATGATCATGGAAATATGACCATATGGGCTCTGCAATGTTTGTTTTAAATTGTTTTACACTTAGGAGAACAGTCATAGTATGTATACACCTAGTGGTGGAGACACTACTAGAGGTAGAAGTAGCTTTAATCTCGCTGGTTTTGGAGTGTATTAATGCTCCTAAGTGTGTGATGCTACTGAGTGTGTAGCATCTACAGGACAATCTTTACTGTGGCTCTGTAAATCCATCAGTGACAGTGAGTGTGTTTACTTGCTGAAATGCATTTTACTGTGTTTTATGGGCATCTGCACAAGTGAATCAACTCATGATTTGGTATGCGTCGTGAAGATGTGTCCCGATTTTGCAGAAAGCCTTAAGCAGTATCTCTGAAATTTGGCGTCCTTCATTCATTTCATACCAGAGATATTACTGGTGAGCTAATTTGTTACCTCCTTTTTATATTTATTGTGATTACCTGAGCAGCCCAAGAGCACTTCTTAAGAAGAATGTTGTCTGCTTGTTGTATCAGTGACAGTGTCTGCAGGTACTGGTGTACTGTAGATCTTAACCCATAAAAGGGGACAGGGGGGCTATGAGTCACCTTTGAACTACTTTTTGTGTACAGAAACCCCCTAAAGATCAACAGCCTTTATTATCTACACGGCTTGTCCAACTGTGAGAGAATGCAGAAGTGATTGTCGAATTATGAAAACCTTGCCGTGGCTGCTCATTTTGGATTCTCATCTATGGGATGTGGAACCCACCTACTGGGAAACACAGGTTTATTCAAGTTATTTGTGGAATTGTATTTTCTTATTAATTGAAAAATTAGATAAAAATCTTGAAGATAATAATGTTCTTTTTCCTCCATTCCCCCACCTCCCCTTTCTTCAGCCAACTGAAACAAACAAAGCAAGCAGAAGAAACCCCTTACAATAAAAATAAAGTATTCATGATGGAAAAAATATGGAAATAATGAGATTACAGATTTTCTGATTCACGTAAATAAGAATTGCCACCTGGAATTTCCTGTTATTTAAATTTGATGCACTGATCTTCCAAGGTTTCCAACCTGGAGCTGTGCACCAGTTCTCAGTTCTCATCTTATCACTTTGAAAATGTTAGAGGGGGAGTTTGCAGAATATTTTTCTTCTAAAATGTAGTGCTTAATCAGTGCCTGTGATTAGTATTTAGAACTTGATTTATTAAAATACCATTGTGAGCTACAGTGTCCCTCTCACGTAAGAGTTATGTTTGTCAGTCTGTTCTAACCATTTGGTATAAAAAGTTCACTTTTTTTTTGTTGTCCTGGAGCAAGTATTTCTGTCCCAAAATGTCAGTAATTTTTATGTGAAAACACATAAAATGGAGAAGATACTGTAAATAGTCAGATCTTGGAGGCACCTTCTTGTAAATGAAATAATTTATTTTTCGATAAGAGTTGTGTAAGTGTGTGACTATATTAAAAATAAAGTAACAAATAATGCCAAATACTAAAAATGCTTTTCCAAAAATATTACTCTTTTATTGCCTTTTAGTATATGATAGTCATGTTAGGGTCTGTTTTCTCTGTTCATCTTTAAATTAGCTGGTTTCACTATAAAGGCAAAGTTGTTTCCTGCTTTTCTTCAGATTCTGGAAGTATTCCAGGGGCGCTCAAGGGTGTCATTCAACAGCAGTCACTCTCCCCTTTATAGTAATCTGGGATTCCTGCAGAGTACGTCTACATCTATGGGACTGGAGGTACAGAGACAATTAAGTAATTGCATATTTATTCTGGTTCTCAGGCAAGTTTTGCAGCCTGTGCTGAGTTCATCAGAGCTGTGTCTACATGGGTCACGGCGCTCGGGCTGCCTGCTTTCAGGCTGGCTACGATAAGTATGCAGAAAATGTAGTCACAACAGTGGCTTCAGTGTGTGTACCTAAAGCCTCAGTCTAGGTCTTTTAAGGAACATGAAAAAGTAGCTTGAGCTTAGTGTACTTTTCCTCCTGCCTAGGACCTATGATTCTGCTTAGAGGATGTCCGTCTTATATCTTGTCTTCTGCCTTAGTAGAAGTGCAGCAGAAGTGTGAGCAAAACAGATGCAGCTAGTCTACTGTTTTACGTTTCATAACGTTTTAACAGAATTTGATTTTGCTATATTGACAGGAAAATGTTTACCTTTTATTGCCATTCAAATTTTTTGCTGGTTTTTCTACTGTTATCAGCCAGATTAATGACAGCTTTTCTAGGATGGACTGAGTCATCTATTAATTGTGATGACATGTTGTTATGTTGATTAAGGAGTAAGTAAAATGGTGTTGTAAGGAAAACTAAAGTTTTTGGTCTTCTTAGGGAGCTATTAACATATGAAATGATGATTTCAATGGTGGTAATGGGAATAAGTCAAAATTATTGACCATTAAAAGTTAATAACTTTATTTTATGATGCTAGGCAGCCATGTTGAGTCATCAGATCTGGTTTCCCAACTGTCTCAGTCTTTCTGTGTTGGTTCTGATCTGTGTGTACATAGCAGAGAAAGGGGAATAACTATTAGCCCTCTAATAGAAAATATGTTGTTCAGGACAGGAAAACAGTACAAGAGAGATTCAGGATCCAGAAAAGGCAGGGATGGTGTCAGAGGAGTAAAGACTAAGGCTGAAAGAGCTCTGACAAATAGGTGTAATACTTGTTTTCTGACATTTGGGAATGAGATCAGGAGGACATCTTTTAAAGTTTTGTGAATACCCTGAGTAAATCCATGTTGAACTCTCTGCCCCGTAACATTGTTAGTGGTGTTGATGGTTGGACTACCTTCATTCCTTTCCATTTTACTGATTTAAGATAGAGGGATTCCCTCTTGGAATAAAGGAAGGCAAGGTGTGTGGAGATGTTACAGCTATGTATATGTGTCTATATATGTATGTATTTTCTTTTATATATATATTCATACATACATAACAATATGATACATTTATAACAAATACAAGGCAGCTATGTTTTAGTGGGCTGTAATATTGTTGAGAAGTTTCTTAGGAAGTCATAAAGCAGGAACGCAAAGCTGACCTACATAGCTTTTGCTACCTGTTTGCTCAAGGTAGTGACTTGAGGGGGGGTAGGGGGACACAACCACATATCATGCTTGTGAATGCGTTGAATGTTCTGTATTATGTATGTGGAACACGATTCAGTGAATGAATTACTGGTGTCTCTTGTAAGCCTGATGCTTAGGATACTTTTGACAGCAATGCCGTGTAGGGTAGTTGCCGTCTTCTGTGACCTAATCTTGATTTCATACTAAATGACACAATGAATGAAATGAAGTGAAGAGATTACATTGTACTAGTTGTCCTGTAAGAAAACCACACGGTTCTTCACAAGCAGGTTTTCTTCTGATGAGTTACTAAGAGGCGAGATAGGTGCACTGGAGTATTCGAAGTCTGACTGAATTGCTGAAAGGGGAGTTGCTGCACTTGAGTGATGACCACATACTCATAACAGTTGGAAGTATGGTGGTATATTAATCCCTGATAGAGCTCCACTTGAACTATTGGATTTAAATTAATTTGGTCTGTTGTATTCTGTTGCTGAACCAGCACCAGGTTACAGTTCAAAATCCAAGAAGCAGGCTTTTCTTTATGTTAACATCCATTGGAGATTTTCTTAAAGAGTTAACAAAAAGTTACTAACAACAGGTGATTATCATATATTAAAAGATGTTATTTCCATTTGTTTTAAGCATGGTATTTAGAATGTTCTCATTGTTTAATGTTATTTTTAATACTTAATGTAGTACTGAGCATATTTTCATCAACTCTCTTTCCTCCTTTTATCATGCTATGACAGTTTATGAGCTTAAGAATTCTTACTGCTAGATATGAACACTGAATTCCTGTGTTCTTCTGGCTTGGCCTTTCCTGCAGAAAAGTGCCCTGCTGTGGAATTGTTGATCTAGGCCACCATAGTGGTGGAGTCGCCATCCTTGGAGGTGTTTAAGGAAAGATTGGACAGGGCACTTAGTGACATGGTCTAGTTGATGTTGTGGTGTTAGGTCATAGGCTGGACTTGATGATCTCAGAGGTCTATTCCAGCCTCAATAATTCTGTGATAGCCTAGATTTGATATTTTTGTTGTACTTTTGTAAGGAAACAGAAGTTTTTAAATTGATACGATCGTACTATCTTTCTGTGATTAGTCCACCACAGTAATTCTTGAAGCTGTTGGCCAACTTCAAACAAATTTAATGGAGAAGTAGAGGCCTCAGGGATGCTAATATCCGTGAAAATGGATGTGCTATGTAACATAAACATGCAAAATAGTGCATCTGTTGACGTAAAAGGCTGTAGCATTAAGTGTGTCTATGCTGTTATTTATAAGTTCTGTTGCTCACAGTACTATCTGGTTTTGTTATTTTGCTTCAGCTCATAATCACTTATTTGTTTATTCATCCTATGTCCAACTGCAGTTGCTAGTGTAAAACTAGATGTTATTTGAGAGTTTTATATGAAAATTGATTCACAAGATTGATCCTGTGCAATTTGATAGGAATCCCTGCTCCTTCAAATGCGATTTAGTTTGTGTTTTACAAAGAATGACTGCTGTCTTTTTTTTATGACGATATTAAATCAATAAAAGATGGTGGGGTTTTTTCATTCAGAACGAAGAAAAATTGGTAGGAGGATAATTGTGGACTATTTGTTTTCCAAATACTGGCTTATATGGGCCAGGCAAGTAAAACATTTGGTAAAGTAGGTTATTTCATGAGACTTCATAGGAGAACCTATGTGCAACAGAGAATACTCATGAACTTTTGAGGAAGCTTTGCATTTAGTTATGTCTAACTACCATAACAGTAGATGTGTATGTTAACCTAGGATGGGAAGAATTTGTTTTGAATGGCAAATGGTTCATCTTTTTTTTTTTTTCCCCCCTCTTTTTTTTTCCCTCTCTCATTTTATTGAGCTTGGTGAAAAATTATTTGTGGCAGAAATTCACTTCCTTGGAATGACATTCAGCTTCCATAAACTGCTTCTACAGTTCCCAAAGTGGGCATGCCTTCACCACATCCCTTCCAATTTCAGCAACATAAGGGAGCACACAGGACAGAGACAATAGTCTCTTCACTGAGCTATCCTAAATAAAAGTGTATAAAAAAAAAGCCCCCAGTTCATCTTCAAAACTTAGTCTATCCAATGTGATGATGAAACGTAGGTCCTGAGGAAACAAATAATGTGGCACGTAGTAACAAACAGCAGAGGAAAGTTCATGCAGAGGAAGTTGAAATAATGCCATACAAACAGCCTTACTTTAGGCATGTTCTGGTTTTTAAATGTTTTCTTCTTGCAGCCTCAGTGTTCTTTTAATGTAGAAAATTAAATAAAAAATTCCTTTTTAAGAAGTAATCATAATGGCAATTTCATTACACAGATTTTCTGACCTCATGTTTATTATGGTGTTGTGTTATACGTTGTCCTCAGACTTCACTGCACCATCCAACTAGTTGCAGCATTATGCTGGCGTTCGTTGTGGCGCATGATGAACTACAAAAAAATAAGCCAAACATTGTGGATACACTTAATGATTACTTGTTATGAATTATTTAATATATTTTAAATGTAATGTATGTATGTTGCCTGTCATTCAAAAAGACCCCTAAGCACTTTAAGCTGTGTGTAAAACAAAATTGCTTTTTTCCACTTGCTTAAATGCACCCTCTGCTGGGGTGAATCACAACAGCTGTGAAGTGCAATGTGATTTGTCAGCACAAGTGTTGAGGATTTCTGTTTTGTGGCTCATCTGAAATGCTGTGAACAGCCAAAATCCAAGTATGTTCCTCTTAACATGAGACTGGAAATCGATTTAGGGTTGTTTTACAGTGGAAAAAAATGTCACCTGTACGATCTTGAGCCAGTGCTGGTTTTCCTGTATTAAAACCTGATTCTACTTGTATGTTCACAGGCTGAAGAGATAAAATTTCTGGTAGTTTCATATGTCTTACAGAACTTCCTTATTTGGCAGCCTGTTTTTTCTGTTAAATGAAGTTGAAAATAACACCAAGAAACTGCTTGTTATGACAGAAAATACTTGGTTTCTTTTCAGAGAAACTGCATTCGTTGTGGATGTTCCTGCTTTAAAGAAATGACAACAGAAGACAAGCTTGCCTTGAGCTTATTGCTTCTGAGAGTTGTATTAATTTCCTAGGAGTCTTGCCTCATGTGGCAATGAGTGACTAAGTGTGGGGACGAGCATCAGAGGCTTCTTTAGAGAATGAACGTAGCATTGTGTGTTCTTTCTGATGAAGTATTATTAGAATCCCTTCAGAAACACTGCAGGTAGCATAAAGGAATAGAAGAAAGTGTTTTCCCTCTTCCTCTAAAACAGGAGTCCAAATAGAAGAAAGGTTGACAGTAGGTATCCATTCAACAGAGAGACAGGTTTTGCAGAATGTAGATAAGTTCGATAGGAAAAAAGTCTTAAGGTAAGAGTGGAAGGAATATTCCACCCAAAAATGAGCGACTTCAGGATTAAGCCTTTTTTTTCTTTTTGTTTCAGATCTTTTGCTTTATTTCAGTCTTTCTTCTTCTGGCAAGTTTCCAGTAGTAGGTACCATTCCAGAAGCCGATGTGTCCCACTAAAGGCCATGTGTCACTTAATCATAATACTTTATCTGAAAGACCAGTGAAATAAAGAGACTTTACAAGCAAATAGAATTTTTACTATATATTCTCTAACCATAAGGGGATTACTTGACCTCCTGTGTCTTTTGCACACATCAAACTCTATACCAAAGCTGTCTTGAAGCTTGCAGGAGTTCATCCTCTAGGGATTTTCCTTTTGTCTGTCAGTCCACAGATAGAAAAATATGTCCAGTCATATTTAGCTGTATGTTGACCATCTCTGCCTTTTGATTGTGGATATTCTTATCAAATAGGAAAATATTTTCAGTTACACTAACCTTGATAATGGCACTCCTTTAGTATTTTCTGATTAACAGTTTCTGCAACTTTCTGCTTGGCTTCTTAAGAATTCATTTAGATATTCTTTGACCTCAGTAGTGTCTTTATAAAAGTAGCATTTATTTTCCTTTGCAAAACTTCAGAGTATTCTGTGAAAGACTGTTTCATGAAGACTGATAGTTTGCACGGTTTTGAGCTTCATTGTTCAGTGAAACATTCCCATGTCTCATACATCCGGATATACATTGCTTTGTAACCTGTAACTAGAGATCTGCATGGGCATATGCGTGCTGCTCCCGCTCAGGGCCTTGTTTCAGCTGTCCCTAAAGAAAAGAACATTTAGCTGTTCCTTCCATTTAACTTGAGTGACAAGTGCTGAGTAAACTCCTGGTTCTAACCATGTCAGGGAACGATGGGAACCATTATCATCTTACAATGTAGCTCTCTTTATAAGGCTACCTGTGGCTCTGAGGTGATGGAACATGGTGCTGCAGCTATCAGTGAACCTGTTTTTAAGCCACCACCTATGGCTTATTTTTCTTTTCTGACAGTATATCTTATTTCATCTGACATTTTGTTTGGGTTAGAAAAGTTAGCATGAATAACAATATTTCTGTTTGAGAAAGCCTACTAGCCACTAGCTAAAGTTGTTTGTTGTTTAAGCGTGCCTTGACAAGTACGAGCAAGTCTTTTTTTCTGGTTTCAGTCTCCTTAAATTGAGGAGACCATGTAACATGCACAGAACCTGATCAAAACTGTGTTTTTCTAAAATTTTCAAAATTCTAGAAAATGTCTGATTTTCTTGAAGTTCTGCATTGTGTTTTGTCCCATTCAATATTGATGCAGCTTCCAAATTGGAGCAATTAAATGAGTAATTTGGGAATCTACATTCAGATTTTGTGGTTTATTCAAATAGGTGAGTGCTATGTGGTTAGATAAATGATAGCCTTCTGGGTTAGCCATCTACAAGTCTTCCATCTGACTCCCAGCCAACACATTTTTCTAAAGGTCTCCGCACTAAAAAATAATTCTTTTCTGTTTTTAACAATTTTTAGATAAAGGTACCATTTGTCTTTGATCTCAATATATTACAAGATGAAGATCCGTATCATTAGAAATATTGTCTAGATGCAGATTAGATGAGGGGGAAAAAAAGATACTCTGTAATACGGCCGGTATAACTGCAGTGTAGCTTGGAGTTTTTCTCCAACTTCCTCCAAATCAGAGTGATCTTAGAAGAAATTAATTTTTTTTCAACGGGATGAGATGTCTTACAGGCATTTGTAGGTTGATACATACAAATGTTTACATTCTCTCATTTCAGTTATTAGAACATATCTCTAATTTTGTATCTTCTCATTTAGGAATGTGAGATATTAGAGCTTCCCTATGAAATATTTGGTGTGTTAATGTTTGGTGTATTTTAACTTCTATCTAAAAGACTGCATTTCTGAGAAAGAGAAATAAGAAATACGATTTTGTATTTTGACCCAGAGGGTAATGCAGCCTCTCCCTTGGTTCAAAATTGTGGAAATACTTCTGCAAATGTTTATGTAGAACACTCTCCTCCACTTATTGATCCATGGCATAGTTTATCTCAGTCTTAAACGAGGATCTGTTTTGGGCACCACAGGAAGTAACAGAACACAGAGAATGTCCAGATTCCTTTTCTGGATGCCTGGGAAGGGATCTGAAAATGAGCAGTTTTGGCTCCCTTTCCCAGGTTTCTCAGTTATCTTGACTGATCAACCAGCAAGTGCCCTATCAGGTTATGATTCCCTTTGCTTAGTGCTTGATGTTGTTAGCATGTTATGGCATTATCTGTTTATAATCTTGTTTCTGGACAGTTTTGTGAGTATCCTGACTGTATTTTGTTTGTAAGGTTGTATTTTTAATAATGATCTAGTTCATAATAACATAACTGTGTAGTAAGGGCTGATGTGGGTTACGTGACTCATGATGACAGGACATAGTTATTATTCCACCCTTAGAGTGGGGATCAAGTCTAAACCCTTACTATAGAAAAACAGAAATATTTATCACTCTCAGGGATGATAATTACCAACAGGAACAAAAAAAAAAAGGTTTTTAAAGCTCCATATTAGGTATTAAATAAGTTATTACAGTTTGTCTTTGTCATACAAAGAATTCTGTGTATCACTTGTACTGGTAAAATTCTAGTCAAATTAGTTTTCTAACCAGCTTGTGAAGGTAGAAGTGTCAGGTGGGGAGTCAGAGTGGTTATTGCTGACACTAATGGAAACATCAAGCTTTTGGAGAATAAGTAAAAATAGCGCTCTCACTTTTTCTTTTTAGTCTTTTCCTCAAAAACTTGCTTACTGGGCTGCAAACAAAAAAATTAAACTTGCTTATCCAGGGTGTACAAATCAGTATTTGTTCAGGGTGCAATTGCCCTGCCTTCTGACATGCTAAATGTAGTTTGCTTTAGTTTGAGCAATTTATAAAATGCTAGCTGTAAGTAATACACATTAAATTTAAGAATATAATAGTATTTCTCCCTGTTCTTGTCTTACTACAGTATTTTTTTTTTACATTCAGTGTTTCCAATCTTGAATCCTGTTCTCTAAAGGTTCTCAAAGGTGATGGGGAATTGTTTTGTTACCTTTCAGCAAAAGCAGATACGTTCACCAGCTGTAATGCTGACCCATAAGTGGAGTTCTGGATATACGAAATATACTGTTTTATAAATAGACCTTGTGTTTGTTTCAGAGTAAAAACATACTTGAGCATGACTTGTTTGTTTATGTGGCTTGTGTGCATATACCATGAATTTTTGAATCATACATAAAGAAATCTAAACATTTTTAAATGGCTGTATGTGCCCGTGTGATTACCAATAAGCACGTAATAGGAACAGTTTTCCTGTGGAATAGTAGGCAATTAAATTTTGTGAGGATTTTTGATCTCAGAGAATTCGGTCATTGTTCATATTCTATAAATTCTGAAATTCCATAAGCAATATCTAGCACCTGTGCTCACTTTTAAAAGTTAACAGTTCCTGTGTTTTTTTTCCTCAGTTTTCACCCGAGCATCAATTAATTCTCTGTAAGGGTTTAATTTTGTTTAAAGATATACCTTTAAAAAAACTAGTACCGCAGTTTGAGATTTGGCAGCTGTGAGTTGTGCAGTAAAGTGGGATTTCAGATTTAATAGATTACTTGCATTTCTAGATTCCAAGCGGTTGTCAAATGGTTGTCTTGATCTCTGGAAAAGGGAAGGGATAAGTGGAGATACGTGTCTTTAGCATCAAGTCTGGATTTTCTAGTTTATTGTGAGCACTGGGGAGAAAACTGCCTTTATTTCTATGTGAAATGAATACAAAAGAAAAATATGACCGTGTGTCTGATTTCATTAGAAGTATCTTGTATAGTATATATAGTATGAGTTGGATTTGGCTTTGATATCGTAGCTTGTGACGATTTCATGCATTCATTTTTTTTTCCAAGTAGCCTGCCCAGTACTAATTAAAACCAGTGAATTTAACTTCTATGCTCTTTTGTGAAAATGAAGCTGTTCGGATTAAATATCTTGACTGTAAACTGAAAGGAATTTCACAAGACTCTGTTGGATAATTTGTGAACCCTGTAATAAAAGGGGATAGATAACATTTGTACTGATCATATTCTTGTTTACCTTTGCAGATTTAGAAGGTGTTTTTGATACTTGACGCATAAAAATACCTAAAATTATCTAGTTACAACATGCCGTATAATAAACTATACTGCCATTGTGTGCTTTTCTAGGAACTCTTATTTGTATAAGAGACTCACTCCTTGGAAATAAAAGAAGTGAAGTAGCCTGAAAAGTATCACATGATGGCACTGTTTCCATTTCCACCTCCAATATTATGAAATAAAGCTATAATAAACTGGTATTAAAATAGTATGTAATGCCAGTGTACTTTGTATAATTTATGTAAAAGAAAAATCTAACCACTGTGGTTATTAATATAGGTATTAAAATGGATGTATAGATTTCTCAGAGAAGTGTTTTGTAAAACTTTGCATATTTATAATATTCGTTATTTTGATTGTAGAGTAAGAATTCTGCACGATATATAATGTTTGTGAATGCTGAACTGTACAGATTCATTTAGTATTGTGTTAGGAAAAAAACCTGTTAATTGTTGTGTAAATGAGATGTTTTATTTTTTGTTTTGATTTTATTGTGGAAAGAAAGCTAATGGCTGTCCTTTTTGTATTTAATATAAAGCCTTTTTGTGGTAAATTAGATCATTAATACAGACACATTTTTAAAAAATGCAAATTAGCTTTCCATGAGCAGAAAAGAGCTTAAAGTGTAGTAAGGTCAGAGGCAGGATCAGACATATTTGTAAAATGAATTATATTCAAGTAGGAATATGAGGGAAAATATGAATGTAAAAAAATCAGTGATTTATAGTATATAGATGTTAGATGTCGTATTATTTCATTTTTAGATATTCTGACTGAATACCTATAGATATTCATGTTCTTTTTAATAGTATAAATTAATAACCACCTCCAAATTAATATTTTCTATTTGTAGAATCACCAGTATTAATTTTAAGCAAAACACACTGCTGATTTGAAAAAAAAAGAGAAAAAAGGTGGTGGGTGTGATTCTACTTCGCTACAGTTTATTTTATTGTAAGGTAAATATCCAGTCCCATCATTCTCTCATATAAAAATTAGACTGTTTTAGCCATTTTGCTATTAAGGGGATTGTTACAAAAACAAAACAAAAGCCCTGCAAGAGGAAGTAAGAAAAAATATCCACTGGTGATGCAGAGCTAATAGCTGGGACTGGGATACATGCCAGACTGGGTGCTTGCACTCCAGGAATGTCCTCTGCCAGTATAAACTTCTGTTCGGAGCAGCACGAGGCTCTTCTGTGTCTCTTTTTTGGTGTGAAAACAGGGGCAACAGAAAGTACATGTTAAAAAAAAAAAAAAAATGTTGTCATGTAAAATTCCACATCTATCCTAGTGAGTTATCAAATGTAACTAAATAGAAGAGTGTATAATAAATTCTTCTGAGCTTCATCAGTAGACTAGTTTTAAATAATAACAAAAGATGGGTTTTGAAGACCTTAAAAGGAATATCTTATATACAGTATGTCAAAACATTTAATCACTAAAGAAAATTGCTCACTTTGCTAAAATCAGTGTTAGAAGCTCACTGTACTGATCTATTAAAATGTTTTTTAAATCATGTAACATCTTTAATTTGCTTGCTTTAGTCAGTAAACAATACTTCCATAATTTCAATTGGAGATATTCAAATCTTTTCCAGGTATCCTGGTTGGAATGGCTCTTTTACACAAGTGTTTCGGTTTTACACTACCTCTGTCTCGGTATCTGATAGTCCACTCTATTGTATTATTTTAGAGCAAGAGATAAAAATAATAATTATTATTTCAAATGTTTTTGAAAAGTTTTTAAAAGAGCTACTGACATAGCTGGGTTCATGTAATAAATTACAACATCTAAGAAAAAGCATTCATTACTCACAGCTGTCTATTCATTTATATGTCCCATTTGTTCATATGTGAGTTGAAGAATTTCAGGATACAGTAAGTGGAGACTTCTCTGCGCAGTGTATTTCACCATTTAAATTACTTGCAATTTCAGAATGTCAGTGTTACTTTTCAGGACAAATTTCATACAATAGTAATTCTGTGATTATTCATCCAGCTTAATTAATTCAATTAAGTAAGTCTGCTGTCAGGTGTTCTTTTAATAATTGAATCAACATGCAGATACATAATAAGCATAAAAGCATTTCTATGGCTGCAGTAAATTTAGATCCAAAAGAATCTGCTATTCCACTACATTTGATATAGATTATTCTATAATATTTCAGTAATGGGTTGCACAAAGGCTGCCTTTTAATTCTTTGCTTTCTCAAATGTCTTTATATATAATGGTTTAAAACAGAAGGTGTTCAAAAGAGGGTGACCTTTTTCCATTACCATAGTTCCTGTCATTAATGCATTATAATTTTCTTTAGAAGTCTGGAAAAAATGTGTATATGTGCACTCTGTAGCAGGTATGAATCAAAGTGTGTTAGTGAAAGTTAAGAATTGTCTGTTATTACTAAAAAATGGGGAGGGGGGGGAAGAAAAGAAAAACGTGAGGAAGTAATTTTATTGTTATTTTTACTGTGAAAGTTTAAACAAACCTTACGCTTTATACAAAGCAGTTACAGATTTGAGAGTTTTGGCATCTGTAATCTGAACGAACAGCAGTTGACTTACTCAGATACTAAAAATAATATGCCCCTTAGCTGAATTTAAAGCCAATAGAATGTTGTATTAGGCTGGATTTTGTATAAAGGCCAATAATATATTTCCATCCTCTGCAATATATTACTGTAGATGTTATTTTAACAACATATATATTAAAAAACATGGTGGATGATTCACTTGACGTGCTCTCGATGGTGCTTGATGTCATAATTATTGTAAATATTAATTGCTGTGCTAAAAATGTAAGCAGGATGACTTTGTATTAGATGAAAAATGAAAATAGTCTGTGTACGGGTAAATAGATAATCATACAAAAGTAATTGGGGTTTTAAAACCCCAATCTATTCTGCCAGCATGAGCTCGTTTGCATGTTAATCACAAGAGTGATTTCCTACTTCACAAGGAAGTCCACACTCTTTCATAACCACTTTTAATTGCATTTAAAATGTTGCAGGGTTGGGATATTAGAAATGGAGGCGTATCAGTGTCAAATTAATAAAAAAATATTTCTGAAAATCTTTATAGGCTACAGATTATAATGTTGTGGGCTTTTTTTTTTTTTGGTTAGAAAACACGTAGATGTGTATTAGAGTATATTTTAAGTGAGGCATGTTAAATGATAAAACCAGATTAATTTGTACATCTTTTTTTTTCCTTTAGAAATTTGATAAATAGAAACCTAATTGTAACTGGAAAGTATAGAATGCATTTTTATTAGTAACTTGTTTTATAGAGTGAGTGGTATTTTCATTAATTTTTCATTTATCAATAAAATAGTAAATTAGCAACAGTTAAAAACATACAATTTTTTTTTTTCTTATTAAACCATAAGACAGTGTAACAATAGAAAGGTGAACGCTGAATTTTTTTCAGTATAGCATTTTAACTGTATTTATATTCAGAGGAATCCAGTTAATGATTTTAATGGAAAATAATTTCTCTGCTTTCATGTACAGATTTTTACTAGTTATTTTGTAATTGTATAATAAACATAATAGGTACCAAGAAAGCAATTAGAGACTAGAATTCATATAATTTATGTATGCTGTATGCTGTCACTTGAAATTCGTACTAGAATAAATTGTGAAAAAAAAATGTGTTTATTATTATTTATTGGTAGCTCTACCTTTAGAATCAGAAATAGGAATAAGAATAGTAGAAATCTATTTAACAGTTCTTTTTTTCCCTTAATGTTCAAAGCGATGCAGTCATAAATGGACAACATTTTAGGTGATTTTGTGATATTCATATAAGATTCAGCAGAGCTTCCTCTGTAATCTGTAAAGGCCAATGTCAAAGTAAAGACAAAATGACTTGTTCTCTGAAGACAGGAATGAAGAAATGTAGCTCTCTAATAAAATAGTGTAAGTTCACAATGGTTACAATGTGATCAGTCTCAAAGATACAAAAACTAATTTTTAGTCAAGCTGTTAAAAATTATATATTTAAGAAGATGAAAAGTTGGAGGATTAAAGAAAAATCACTCACAATTTTAAAGAGGGTATATTTGCTTTCATCACCAGGTGTTCTTTCTAATATAAATTACCAAGATGATGTTTCCATAACATAGCTTGGGGTGCTCTGGAGATTAAAACTACCAAAACAGACCTATTAAATTTTTCATAGGGAGGGTCCACCAGGGATAATAAGCCAATATTCCTTGTCCCATATTCCAGATGTTTTATGTAATTCTGCATCTTTCTAAACCTAAATCGTAGCTTTTCCAGAAAAAATGTACTATGGAGACTGAGATGAAAGGCGAGAACTGTTGAAATGTTAATTTTACTATCTGCTGTTGAGGTCTGTTACCTTTTTTGTATTTTTTTTCTTACTCCCAGTAGCTCAGTTCTGTTTTATGAATGTTGTGGTATTTCAGTTGTTTGAAGTTTTGAAACTTGGAGCATGACTTTGACTTAGCAAAACACAATGCCACATGGTGTGTGACACACTGATGGATAGTCTTTGATCCACATGATTCACAGTCTTTCTACTTTAAACTTGTTTCTGGATGAGGAAAATAAAGTTTAACAGTAAAATGATCACAACAATAAGCCTTGTAACGTAAACCCAGAATAATTATAAATAAAAGAATGTTCTTTAGTAATTTGCAAGTAATAACGTAACAAGCAACAATATATTTAATTGATTTTTTTTTTTTTTTTCACATAGACCATGGACATTTAAAACCAATACTGAGGTTATTACACAGTTACAGAATGTTTTTGCATTGCTATGAAGCAGTTAACACTTCAAAATAAAGTGCTGCTATGCTTCACCGATCAGTCAGAAAATGTGATGAAATAAATACACCAGGCTACTCTTCAGAATTCCTCCTCCTTGATCTCCTGTTGTACTCTGGTGATAACTGGCCACAAGAAAAGCTCGTGGACCATTACTTCTGCTAAAGTTTGGAACAGACATAGATCTAGCCTAAGTGAACTGATGTTTAATTGTTGAGGGGTTTGTTTTAATCCACCATGGAATATAGGTGGTAGATTGGGACTATACAAGGGAACAGAATAAATGCTTTGTAAAGGGAACATTTTTTTTTTTTCCACTGATCGATTGTTTTCACATAGTTGTTGAGATACATTGTTGTGAGATAGCTGTCTCTCACCACATGACTTCTTTTATTGAGTTTCCTAAAACCATTACTTTTATTCTTTATAATTTATTACACTGCAGTTTCTGAAAGTAAGACTTGTATGTAGACTTGTGCTGTTAAAGGCTAATGCCCTGATATAAATACTTAATGAATGCTTATAATTGTCTTACATTTGATGATCTTGATCCTTTAGTAGTTCAATTCTTATCATTTTTACTCTTTTTTTCCCTTTTTTTCTTTTCTTATTGAGGAAAATTTCACTTCATTTTTTAGTAGAAGATTGGAAAACTACAAAGATGATGGTATCACATGTCCTAGGGAAACACAGAAAATTACAGAAGAGAGAGATTATTTTCCAAAATTTAGAATTTGTTTAAATTAACCTAACTTGATTGAACTTGCTTTTCTTTGGAAAACGAAGTCAGGTTTTAATAAAAATACCCCACAATATTTTCATCCCTCCAATTATAAAGTTCCTATTCCAGTTAATTTGACCTCCAGCTCTTTTACAAAAAAAATCCAGGGAGAGGTATGATTATCCTCCTGAGTCTAAACTAAGAAACCAGGTAACCTCTGTCTGCATCAGTTCTGAAATATACACTGAACCTTTCTAGACCTGTCATGTTTGGCCATGATTCTAAACTGAGTCTTTTTAACAAGTCTTTGTGTAAACAAATTTTTAAGAGGACTTTGGTAATGTAATTGTTTTGCTGATTCTGTAGTTTAAGCAAAAAAGATCTTCCTGGGAAAAAAAAATTTTTTTCTTTCTTTTTTTCTCCTGTCATTACTTGGCAGATTATTAAATCTCTGAAAATGAAATGTATTTGATTTTATTCTTGCTCTTATAGGCAATATTAATAAGATTGCTGTTCTTTTACACACGAGATTTTTTTCTTTGTATTTTATTTTCTTCTTTTGCCATAGTTTAAGTATTAGGGCTGAAAAGTGGGGCAAAATGATCCTTTTATCTTTTAAACATGTACAGTCAGTGATTGTAACCATTTTCCCTAATCTGTTTCCATAGTTTGTTTCTACTTATTTCCTAGAGGCAGTGTGGTGTGATTGTTCTGCCACAGCTCCTATTAGTTATTATGAATTTAGCACAGTTTTCAACTCAAGTCCTTTAATGTAAATCGTTAATAAAAAGCAGCAGAGTTCCCCACATTGGGCAGAAGTTTTATAAGTGTTTGGCAATGTAACGGAGAGTATTTGAGTTGGATGGCTGGTAGCTCACGATTTTCAGCTGGGACCAGTATCTTCCAGTTTGTGCACGAAAAAAATTCCTCCAAGAGTGCTATGTCTACACTTGATTTCTTTATTATTTTTTTTTTTTTGTACTTTGTTTTAAACTAAGTCTGTGCTTCACTGTGGTGAAGACTCTGGAGTCTAAATTTGCAGAGGGTAGTTCATTTTCTGAGAGAGCAGCACACAGAGATACTCTCCTTGCTGTAGTAAAAAGTAGGAGTCATTGTGAGACAAGAAGGTTTGACCATTCAGTGCATTGTTGTGCCAATACAGTAAGAGGCCAATAAACAGCCTTACAGGAAGGACAAGTAGGATTGGCAGCTGTACTGCTATTCCATATGAATAGGAACACATCCTACATCAGTAGGAAGCCTGCTCGTGTGAAGCCACTGAACTTAGGAAGCAAAATCTTTCTTGATCAGAGTTCTTGCATTTCTTGTGAAAACCCCAAACCCATGGGCTTTCAGTGAAGATGTGTATGGGAACTGCAGTACAGGAATAAATGGGTAAACTTGCTTTTGTTGTTTTGTACACACGACTTTGGAACACTGGTATATTTTTGGCTCTCCTGCCTGTGTTTCACAGTTACAGCCATCGATCCAAACTCCTTAACGAGGGAATAGTGAATTAAAGTGTACTTGTAAATGGCCTTACAGAACAATGTGAACATCAGCTCACATTTACGGTGGTTATGTTAGTGTATGAAATCAGAAGGTATCAGAGAGACTCTGCCATGAGTTACATGGAATGAGGAGAAAGAAAGAGAAGGTAGTACATGAAGACAGATAGAGAATGATGGGGCTGCATTTACAGTGCTAAGGAGCCATCCCAGAGAGCAGTCTTGAGGCCCAGACGGGTTGTGAAGACCACCAGCTCATGGTTGAGTAGCCTGACACGGTGTGGCCTGGGTCTCTTTGAGCCAGGGCCTATTCTCCACACCTGAAGGAAGATGGCATAGTGTCTTCTGTCTTTTTCTCTGCACTCTTTCCCTTCACTGCCTCTCCCCACTACCCATATTGGTCTCTGCCATACTGTGTGTTGAGAGCAGTCCCTGCGTTGTGCAGACTCCATAGCCTGTGGCTGGGCATTACCTGGGACAGTACTAGTTGGCACTAGCCAGGATTAAATAGTAAAGGGCAATTGCAGTATGATGCTTGAGCCTGTGCTGTTTCATAATCTCATAAGCTTTTGGATCAGATATCCTACCACTGTGGCTTAAGATGGAGTTTGTGGTTCTTGGGGAATTGTTGGTTCCGAGTGCCTGAAACAATGTGGCCATGTGGGTTTCTCGGAAAAGGATGCTGCAGACACCAGGTATAGGGCACCAAGGATGACATGGTTCGGCTCCATGCTGTTGGTCTGGAGTGGCTGTCTTTTTAATTGTATCTGGATTTCTGCTTGAGAACAACTACTTACCTATGTTTCTTACCTTTGTCCAGAAGAAAACCTGGAAATTAATTAATACATGTGAAATGCAGTGATCAAAGGAAGGACATGAGAGGGTTCTAGCTATTTTGACATGTGAATGTGCCTTATGATTTTCATTATGTTAGTTTTATTTATTTTTCCTACTTTGCTTTGTTGGCTGAAACTTAAGGGAGGGCCAGGGAGAAGAAACTAGGGGGTATGAGCTTAATTTTTGTGGGAAGAAGTTATGAGGGATATAAGAAGGAGTTGGACCAAATGTCCAACCAAAATAGAAGAGTTGCTGTAAAACCTACTGAAATTTCTCTCAGGGAGCTGATACTGCAGCTTCTGCTGCTTCTGCAGATTCTTTTAACGATCTGGCCCATGTCTGGGTTCCCCCTGTTTCATTTTTTTTTTTTTTTTTCCTACTAAAGATCTTCTAATGGATCTGTTCTCTTTGATTCTGAGTTTGGAGGAGAGACCTGGAGGTTGAATTGTCCTGATTTGACTTTCTTTACCTCATCCAGCAAGAGCCTGGTGCCTTCTCTCCAGGAGACTTGCAGCTCGGGAGCATTTTCTCTGTGCTGAGCTGGAAGCAGAAACACCTGGGGAAGCTACAGTCTTGTGATATTTGCGGAGGCCAGTTGTTGTCATGCTGTTTCAGCTATTTTAACTAATGTGACTCTTACTTTCAGGAATTATTTTTGTCTACATTTGTAATTTGATGTGATCTTCTGTGAGTGAAATGAGGATCATACATATTCATTTCCTCTTTGAAACTATGGAAACAGTCTTGCTTTCAGGCTTATTTGCCGTATTATTTAGTTTACTCAGCTCAGACAGTGTGTGTTTGGGTGTTTGTTTTATTTTCTTTTCATGAAATGATGACTATGTTCTCATCTTTGCTTATGAAGTGATTGAACCTGGTTGAAATAAAATGAATTTATTAACATTTCTTTTTAATTGAGTAACATTTCTCTTTGAGTTGTGCATTTAGTAACTGGACCACAAATTGATATCTGTAATCATCTCTAAATATGATAATCATATAGGAGCCATTTTTTTTTGTGTGAAAGTCAGATTGAAAGATAAATTCTCCATTTTATAAATAACCATACATTTTTGTTAGGGTAGTCACTCACCTCTCTGCAAATGGTTTGGTGCAAGGAGCCTCACCTCCTGCTGCTGTCTAGAGACAGTGTGGAGGAAGATGAAGCAGGTTGGGTTCTTCATGGGTGTTGCAAAGGGCATGCCACCACACTGCAGCCCAGAGGAGGAAAACAAAACAGGGATCTCATCTCTGTACTCTAGGTACAGAGTTTTGAACCATCCTCTTTATATTTTGAGTTAGATTTTCACAGGTTCAGACAACATACACAACTGATCGTTGCCGTGCTATGCACTCTGATGTTGAAGTTGACAAAAGAAGGTTTGCTGAGTAGCCATGGTTTTATATGTGAAGAACTGTTACGTGCAGAACTAGTAGAAAGTTAGGAAAAAATTCAATTGTCTCATTGTCCTGTTTTTTTGTTTTTTTTAAATATGCTTGCAAGCTTTTTACATAGTTCTCCTGTTCCATACAAGATAGTTGCAGTTAGATCAGTTCATCTTGTATGATTGTTCTTAAACAAAGAATTTAAGTAGATGTAATTGCTCATTATTCGTTATTACAAACAGTTGAAATACTCACTCATTGCTATTTAGGCCAACCACTTTTCTGCAGCTGATTTTACATCAAACATGTGTGGTCAGATTCAGAGCTTGTATATTACCTAACTGAATACACCGTTTTATCTTGAAGCCCAGTCTTATACTGTCCTCATTTTTACTGTGTCTCTCTTCTGGTCATTGGTCTTTGCTGTTTGCTTGGCCCACTATGGCTATTCACTGGGATAGGAACCCAAGTAGTAGCTTTGATTAGCATGGGTTCTCCTGTGCTGTGTGCTGTAGAAAAGCAGAGATTCACCTCTTCCCATAAGAAGATTTACAGTCCTTTGGGACTCCAGCTACTCTAGGCCTTTACAGTACACTGGTTCTCCAGCTGAGCAGAAGTGATGTCTTGCCAAATATGCAGAAGAGAGCTCCTTTTCTAGGCGATGGTAGTTCTATATGTTTTGGTGTTTCTGTGTGGTGAGGCAGTCTTTTGCCATGTTGTAATATTTTCATCATTTTCATATCCTATTTGCTATCCAGGAGCACACTTAGGAATGTTTGAATATTCTTATGAGGATTATATCCCACTGAATCCAAGATTTTAATAATTTTTCTTGTAGTTGAAAAAGTTTGTGTTGTACTGTTGAATTGATGTTTTTAATCTTCCCTAAGGTCTTTCCTTATAACAATAATGTTTTGTTTACATTGCTGGTTTTCAACATTTTCCAATTTATTACAACTGCCAACTTTTGGTGCTGGTATTCGCGTTCATTTCCAGATCATGATGGATCTCAGAGAACACTACTACTAACTCAATGTTGTGATCTACCAGTGAACTTCTTTTCCATCCTGTCCTTTCAATTGTATATTAGTTTGTTTGTTCAAAACCAGTTATGTTCTGTTCAGTGTGAGTCTCATGATATGCATAACATTTTACACTAGTTTAAGATCCTACAAAAGTAGTATTTTATGTATATGAAATTGCATAGTCATGGATTTATTCTTTATCATATACTTAATTTTTTCTGCATTATTTTATGTTTATTCAAGCCTTCAACATTCTGCTTTTGTTTATGAGACAGAGCATATGAGAGGCATTTTGGGATTTTTTTTTTTTTTTTTACTGTTGGAATACAAGCCTGTGTTCTGCATATATACAGGTAAATGAAGGTATCCTGTGAATATAATACCTTCAGTTTCAGTGAAGTATTAATATTTTTGGAAGATTTAGTTTTCCTACCTGATCTTCTGATCTTCATTAGACGCTCATTTCAAAAATCATCCTATTTCCTTGCTCAGAGGGGGCCACTGTTACAAAATTTTGCTGTGACTACTGCTTTTATTACATATGCTTACATTTTCCAAGTACATTCTTTTGCAATGTAAATATGATATTTTTACTGGGTAATATTACAGACACCTCCTCCTCTTGTGCTCTCTGAAACAGAAGGGTACAATTCAGTCAGTAACTCTATTGTCCGATCTGGTATCGAATTCCTTGTGACCAGATATCTACAATGGCTTTAACATCAGTGTGAACAGTAACTGGGTCATCATTTGTTCCCAGTGCCGCCATAAAATAGCTGCATCTTTGTCTTAAAAGACAATGGTCACTATACCCTGGAGCTGCTTTTGGCATGGGGTTGCAGGAAAGCGTAATAGGCAATCACATTTTGTATGGAAAGGCAGTTAATTTTTTCAAGCTAAAGCCATTGCTTGCACATCTTTTTCATGTGGCTGGCAGATCAGTCAAGATAGTCCACTGGAGATTAAGGTGACTGCTGAAATTTTAAAATGCTGCTCTATCCATGGACATTTTGATTTTAACTTCACTGCTAAAGAAGGGAGTATTTTTTCTCATCTGAGTGTCTCTGAGTTCAAACTGCAGTCATTGGATCTTCAGGTGATGGAAGTGAAGAACTTCCTGTTTGTCACATGCTTTTAACCTTCCTTTAGAGAACCTGAATAGAGGAATACTCCCGGAGTTCAATATATGTTTTCATGTTATCTGGGTTGTCTTTTAAACTCTTCCAATTTATGGTGAACATTAGAACTGGTCATGGTGTTCCACAATGGTTATGTTACCCTGGGATTTAAAAAAGCATAACCTTCCTTTTCCCGTTCTTTATGCTGTCAGAGGTCTTTGCCCATTTGACCACTGTGCCATGGGCCTTGGCTATGCATCATAACTCTGAGTCTGTAATTTTTCTAAGATACTGTGTTTCATCCTCTGAATATGGACTTCTTCCTTTGTACCTAGAAGTACGGCTTTACATGTGGTGGTAGGAAAAGCATTCCTTTCAAGTAGAGCATTTTCAGAGATTCAGATCATTTTATTCTAGTACCTGGCTCTCCTCATATCATTTGCTGTGGTGTCAGCAAACGTCATCAGTAATGTATTTGCATTTTCTTGAAGACTGTTTTTAAAGTGTGAAACAGTACAGGATCAGTAACCTATCATGGCAGATCTCTCATACAGATGCCCTTAATATAACTCCCTGTTTGCAATTACATTCTGAGACTTACTGATTTGCCTGCTTCTAATCCATTCTAATCCATAACATATTTTTGATGTTAATTTTGTATCATTCTTGCTTTGAAGTCCTGGCGTGGTGCTCTGCAAGCTAACACATAGAAAGTATTTTTCACTGAAGTCAAGTGAGATAGGTTGCTTAAAACCAGGTGTAAGTAAAAGATGGGTACAGATTATACAGCTGAATATTTTGTTTGAACACACAGTGATGAGTTTTTATTGCTATAAGCAAAGTTACTCAGAGTTACTCTTATAATTGAGAAGCATGATACTGTGTTGATAGATGATGCAAAAAGCATGGAGACAATTTGTATTTGGAAGAAATTGTTTCTGATTTCACTTTATATGATTTTCTCAATTAAAAGGAACAATTTTTGTAGATTTGTTAGTTGTAGGAGAATTTCACTTGAGAAGACCTGTTACTGAAGGTTTGAAATAAACTTGGCGTGTTTATTTGTAAAGTTGCATAGTAAAGAACTTATAAAAGCATTGTGATCGCAGAATGTAATACGATTTCTTAGGAGGTACTTAGAGGTATTGAAGAACTTTAGATACGCTGTTAATACTCTGTTGTTCAATAGAACGTAACAGAAAAGTTCACCTTCTGTTTTTTATTATTCTTTCTCTATTAATAGTAATCAGTAATAATTACTAATTAATAGTAATGGTAATAGTCTGGAGTTGGACTCGATGATCCTTAAGAGTTTCTTCCAACCTGATATATTCTGTGATTCTGTTGCTTTATAACACAGTTGCATTTTGCAAAAGGTTGTTTGCTTGATTTTGTTGTTTGTGGTTTGTTTTGTGTTTTTAACAGATGCTTTGTAAATGTGGAAACTTGTGTCAAAATACGTGGCTGAAAAATGTGCAGAATTTTGTTGCCTGGTATATGTGGTATTTATGACTCCTCGTAGGCTTTTGCATCAGTACTGATACCGGATTAATATGAAAGCAGCTCTATTCTTAGCTCGTATTTAATTCTCTGTATTGAGCTGTGGTACTATGGATTATTTCAACTCGGTGTAGTGTTTCCAGTGTAAGGTAGAGTTTATTGCCAGGTGGCAGGAATGAGGCGTATAAACATTTTATAGACAACAGATGCAGATAAATGGAGGAATTTATCTTATGCACTGTATACTTGTTTGGCTAAGAGACAGAGCTTTTAGTAATTACTTTATGCTGACTGACACTGAACAATTAAAACATATAAATTACTACAGGAGTAATTACTTCAAAGAGAGAATTATCCTAATGTCCTATGCATAAAATACGAAGTTGCTTTTCATAAGCATTGCAGTGGGTATTTTTCTTCTACATTGTAGAAGAAAAGCATAGAACAGTGAGGAGTAACAGGAAAAAAAAAAATCTCTCCTGGTCTTCAATTACTAAATTACGGGTAGTCCATTTTATTTATATTTATATTAAAGAGTTCTTAATGATTTTCAAAATGCTGTTATTTTAGAAGATAAATAAACATCTAGTAGAGATACAAATACAGATGGCCATTTATTACCAATGTATTCGTCACTGAGGGAAAGATAGAAGCTATAACTTGTTTTGCTTGCATATACTTTCCCCCCAGATATTCTCCCCAGATAAAACAAACCTGCTATGGTCCTTAGATGTATAGAATATCTGGACAGAACCTGATATTTAGCTCAGTTACAGCTATTGTATTTAGGCCACTAAATCCACAGAGTTGTATCAGAGTCAGTGAAAAGAAAATCAAGTCCATGAACACCAGACAACACAAGCAAGGTACTTTAAGGAAAGCCTCAGCAGTAGAAATAGTTAAGGAAAGCTTTTGGATTGAACAAGACAGATGGATATCATTTGAGAAAGACAAATGAATTAATATATTCTGATACATTTTACTGAAATAAAATGTCATGACATACATTGCAAACTCGTAGTCATTCTTTTAATGAATACTACTAGTAATAGAATTTTAAAATTCTACCTAAGAATACATTTCTGTGTAAGTGGGCTTAATGTAATATTTTCACAACTAGATTGCTGTGCCTTTTTTTTAACTTTTTTTTTTTTTATTATTTCTGTAAAAACAAACTAAGGTGAAATTTGATAAACCTCAGCCCTGAAATTATTTTTAAACAAAGTTTCGCTGGTGACAGCTTATTTTCTTAAGTAAGCAGATTCCATATGTGGTACTAAGTAAATCATTTTGTGATTTGATAGTGGCGTATTGGGGTGAGACATCCTGTAATGTAACTAGTTCTGAAGTTATTTACTGGTTTTCCTCTGCCAAATTGTGATTGTTTAGTCTGCTAACACTTGTACTAAAGGTTTTTCTGGGTAGTGGTTAGCAGTTGTTTTCAAAGCAAATGTTAAATCTAAGAAGACATTCCTTTTAAAAAAAATCCTGTTCTGGCAGAGGAACTTGATTTGTGTTCTTGTTCAGTTTTCCTTTACTGTTTTTAGTATGGCTGTTGAAATCTATACCTTATATGATCTCATTGTACTGCCTGCATTTCATTAATGAGTGGCTCTGTTTAGGGCTTGGGGAGTGAAATGCTTTTCTTATGACACTACCCAATATGAGCGCAGTGCACCAGCTGCAAAAACCACAGACCATCTGATTTTGCCGCTTTTGAGGGTGTGAAAAGTTCAATTGCTTATACTAGGGCTTATATCTGTATATTATACCATATGGAAACGGAACTACTGTAGACTTGGGAAAAAAAAAAAAAAAGAAAACCAAGTTCTTTAGCCATGGTTCAAATAAAGATGAAAAATACGTATCTTGCAGTGTATGTGAACTAATATTACTATATGACTTTTTTTATAAGAGTATAGTAATAAATATTACAAATTTTGACACATGCTGCTGTTTGTAAAGAAAGATGACAATATGAAAATTATAAAATAAATTTGTGGTTTGGGTGATTAAAGCTTAACATGCTCCTGAAAGCAGTGGCTTCCTAGCTCCATCATCAAGGTAACATGTTATTGGTACTTACATATGTTTACCTTTCTGTATTGAGCTTCTTCCTGTCCTTTCTTTGGCTAGAAAGATAGAAACCAGACATTTAAAGTTTGAGTGGGCACTATCCAGATTATCCAGAATGCAAGCTAAAAACGCTATAAGATACTGCATTTCAATCATAACTTGGGAGGTTCTAAAGTACTTGTGAATTTGCTAAGCCAAAACATGAACAGTCATACTAGTTGTCACCGTTCTGTGGTTCCTCCTTCTGTAGAATCAAAGTATAAGCAACTTCCTATGGAATAACGTGTCACACACATTTACAAATTGTTTAAGGTTTGTCTTTTAAATGACCACGTAAAATAAATCCAAAGAAGTTGCAAGTTTTTTTACCAGTCTTAAATTTTATGATCAGTTGTTCAGGATTTTTTTCTGTTCTTTAAGCCAGTGAAGGTTTATTGTCAGTAGAATGGATTACAAAAAGAAACCCTTTGTTTTTGCATAAAGCTATAATGAGAATAAAAACTAATATTCTGTTCAGGAATTGATCATCTGGTAGTCACTATATTATTGCTTAATGTTACATATGAGGTTAGCATAGTAGGTGGCAATTTCATGTTGATCTGAGGAGTGAGTGTGTGTTTTCTGAAATCGATAAGCCTGAGATTTCAGAAGGGGAAAAGTTAAGAAGCATTTGAGTGTTTCTAATGAAAAAGCACCAGTCTTTGCTGGTAAGCACATAAGCAAGATTTTATTTTAAGAAGCATTTTGAACTGTTCTCTGAAAGCAACAGAGAAGCAAATGGTAAAAACTGTAACTTAGTGATGGTGGACACCCTTCCCCAGCTTCCGCTGTTTGGGTCATTCAGTCAAGGAACACAGTAGATTTCGTGATTTATGTCCTGAAACACACAGGACTGAATAAGAAGTTCCAAATAACAGCCAGCGCATGACCAAGTCCTAATCTGAATTTTGTTTGCACAGATAGGTCCAAATGATGAAGAGTTTTGTAAAATGTCATTCCTTTCTGTGAATAAAGCATGAGCACAAAGAAGTGCTAAATTTGTTGTACACTTTGTTCACTGTGACTCATCCTCCCAGCCCTATATATAGGTTCTGCCATCACTGAGAAAGTGCTTTTTGTTGACAATAAGCCTCAACAACAGGTTTCTCTGAACCACTGTTGAATACCACTTAACTGCTAGAGATGGGACAGCTATTCAGAGTATGGTTATGAAAACCATGGCTGAGATTGATTCCACTCATAATGAGGATCAGATGTAAGAGTAAGTATAGAGTATTGTAGCAATACATACTGCCAACAGAGGGGGGAAAAAAAAAAAAAAAGAGAGAAAACAGAAAAGAAAGGTTTTAGCTCTTGTAGTGTCAGTTAAAAGTTTTTGGTGATACTTAAATAATTTAATGAAATCACAAGTTGGCCACTTCAAATTTTGATATTTGGCTTCTATGTGTTAGGAGAGCTTTTAAAATATCTATTATTTTAATCTGATTTTTGGGCTCTGAACCTTTCAAGATTTAGGCTTTTAAACTTCTGATTTGTACCCATGAGAACTGTAAATTTATATGTATTAAAACTTCTATATTCCTCTTTTTTATAAGAATTCCAACAGTTGAATCTTTAAGGAAAATACCAAACATTGTGAGAAGTCAAATAAAGCCGTAAGTATCATATCCAAAGTTACGCTATGAAGAGTAAAATCAGTTTATATGTATCAGTGAGCGAAATGATCTGGCTACTGAAGTTGTTTGGAGTTGACTGACTTGATTGAAGCCTGAGTTTTATTTTCCTCTTAATCTTTTTACTTATGCGGTCATATCCAGAGGTAATCTGCTTGTCACATGTCTCTGAATCTGCACCTTTACGTGGGAATGCTTCTTCTCTTTGGTCAGTCAGTGGTGAGCCAGTTTAGGTGAGAAACAGTCTGGGCCATCTCATCCACAAAGAGGCAGCATAGTTGTTGCAATTTAAAATTGTTCCTTCTTTACACATGTTGAAGCTGAGGAAGTTGAAGTTCATTGATCAGGACTCAAAGCCACCAAAGTTTCTGAGATGTAGAAGGCTAGAACAAAGTGTTTACAATAAAATTACAATTATAAACGGTACTTAAAATGACTGACTGTTACTATCTTGTTGAAGTCTTGTTCTCATGGTGTTCGGAATTTTGCAGTTACAGATTACACTGTTAATTGCTTAAACCTATAGTACTACTACAATGTAATTTTTATCCCAGAATGGATCTCTACAGAGTCAAAAAAAAAAATCCAAAATTTTGACCTGTTGCATGCTAAGAGAATTGATAAAATACAGAATTTTGAATTTATCTAGCCTTTCAGAGTAACATGGAAAACTAAAATATTAGAATAAATACTTTTGTAAAAGGACTGTAGAATGCCCTCATTCAACAGTTTATGTCTAAGTTTTTAATTTATGTAAGTAACTAAGTTTGCTATATAATAATTTTCATTAAAAAATTGAATCATAGGAATACAAATAGTAATTTTGGGGGTTTGCCTTTAAAAAATATTATTTTTATGTACTACATGTATTTTGTGGATGTTCAGTAACAGGAAAAATAAGTACACAAAATACTTTAGGACACTACAAAAAATCCATTACAAGAAATTATTTTCCAGTATGAAAAACATCATAATTTTAGAACTTCATAGACCTTTTTTGAAACAAATAGCAATTCTTTCTAGCCTTGTTTAAAATAATTAACCCTTTCATTAAAAACTCTTTAATATGTCTTTAGTTTTCTTTAGTTTTCGAAAAAGATATGAAGTAAAAAAAGTAAGGCAGCTAGGAACCTTATTTGTGATCTTAAGATTAACTATAAACATTTCCAATAAAACAGTATGTAATGCTAATACAATTGAGAAATTCTGGGTTCTCTCTCTCAATGATTAGATGACAGTATTATGAGTCCACAAATAAATGTCAGCAATTTGTTTGCACTTTATTGTCCACTTTTCTAAATTAAAACCAAATAAATTGGAATACCAAGTTCACTAAGTTCAAGTTAGTATTTTATAGATGCGAATCAGACTAAAAATGTACTTGTTGAATTCATTGCTTTCCCTCAAATCATTTATTTTATGACATTACTATCACATTAATTTCCATATAATCTTGTTTTTATGATATTCACAAATCTTCCCTGTACGTGTCACTAATCTAGTCTCACCTTAGTGTAGTCACCTTAAGTTGTTCTGTGATCAGATGCTTCTTACTTTTATTGTGCATCCCAACTTAATTCTAGGAGAATAAAAAACAAAGTAAATATAACATGTCATTATCATTGCCTACCTTCTTAATTTTCTTATTTACAATACCCACTTTGTTATAATTTTAGGTAATTTTGTAATTACTTTTTTAATTGTAGTTTGTATGAGGAGTGCACTTTTGGGGCACATCTCCCGCTTGTCCCTGGTGTTATGCTTGAGTTTACATTGGAGAGCTGTCTTGGCTGGTGTAGACTGGATGCCTTTAGATAAATCATCTGAAAGATCCTCTTGAAAAGCACATCAGGTGGGCTCAATCATCTAGAGAGCATTCAAGACACTGGAGCAGACTGAAGTACAGTCCACCAAGGGATATATAAAGTAGATGATAAACCTGTATTATGGGTCATATTGTCCCCTTTTGTTACTTTGTTAACTTTTTAACATGAACAGAATTTTTGAAAGTCTCAGTGATTGTTTGGGATATGTTTGTCATGAAGCAGAGGTTTTCCTGAATATACATTCCTCTAATGACAGAAGCTTTTATTTCAGCCAAAAGAATACATTCATTGCAAGTAACCCTGTTTTTAAAGGTTGTTCTTAAGGTTCTAAAATAATGCTCAAAAATGTGGGAATGTAGACAGTGCAGTCCCAATTTAGTTCTTTTGTGCGTACAAGCTGCAATTCAGCCATGTTATTTATATAGTTCTGAAGGACTCCTTGCTTCATTCATTTCTCACAATGCCTTTAGTGACCCTTTAATAAGAAGCTACCTAGTGTGTTGTTTCAGTATCAGCAACATTTGACCGTTTTCCTTGTTTATGGCACATGATTCAAGCTGTTCTGATGAGCTTTTCTACATTACTGTTCACTGTTGTTTGTGAATGCTTTCTAAACGTTTCCAGAATAATTTTCACAATCGTTTGAGGCATGTGTTGGTATTATTCATGTTTTATAAATGGCAGACTAAGACATGAGCATCTATGATCCAATTGGTTGTAGTGCTGAGTGTTGCCAAAATTTTGTTTGTCCAGGACGCTGCTTTCATTGTTGTCGTCATGCCAAGCGCATCAGACTGATGATTAGACCCATCACGGGCAGATGCATCATATCTGGTGCATTAATGATTTCTGTTCTCTTCTTTTATTATCTTTTCTAACATTTGATAATACTAAATTTCGTTTTTTGATTGCAGTTTTAGCATGTTGGTTTTGTTCAGCTCTCATTTATAACCCAAGACTTGATTCTTTAGTGGTCATTGGTCATCCAGGTCTGTCATGTAGATAAAGTTCGGATAGCTTTTTACATCGACCCATCACCTTACATTTATCTATGTTGAATATTGTTTGCTCTTTCATTGTCCGGTTATTCTTTATTCAGTCCTGTGATTTCTGTCACTTGAATTAATAAATAATATAACTTAATTTTATGCATCTTAACTTTTCTTATTTTCCATCTTTTATCCAGTTATTTATGCCACAGTTTTATCTTTTTAGCCTATGGAAGACCAGTTTCTTTGTGCCTTGGTAAAGGCTGCTGTTTAGTGCTGTTTGAAAGTATTGCTCAGTTTAGTGATGCAACTGATGATTCAATGGGCATTTGCTCTGGGCTGAGCTGGGATGCTCTATTGCCTCCTCTGAGTTGAATGAATTCTCCCTTGATTGTAACTGGTGTTTCCAAATCTGTTTATCCCTTTTGAATAAGGGGATATCCAGTTCCATGGAGATAGGTCAAAACGAAGACACCTAGATTTAGCTATCTTACACTTTATTTGTTATTTAGGAGCTTGTGGTGTGGTGAAGTGTTCTTACTTAAGGTAAAGGACTCCAAAATATTTATTTCATGCAGCTCATCTAAGCATATGTAGTCTTCAGGTTTTTTTAGAATTTAATTAACCTTGGGTGGATTTTCACATTTTCATGGATCTTCCTTTCAGAAGAGCTAACTTGTCTGATAGTACGGTGTTAAGTGAACTTGATACATGTATTTGTATAATGTGATGCTTGGAGACATATAGCTTTTTGTTTTATAATGGAGTTGGAGCCTCCTTCCCACAAAATTCTTAGCAGTCATGGATGAACTAAATTTTTACAATGTTCCAGTTGAACTGAAATCAGTTATTTTGCTGACAGAATTAAAATAAATATTGAGTTTGAACTCAATTAGAATTATTTTCCTTGAGCCTTAAATGTCTAATTTGTTTTCCTTCAAAATCCTGAAAAAGATAAATTAATTGGTGCACCCCATATTTAAGGGTGAACAGGAATTATTAACTGACTTAACTGAGATACACAGATAACTTCAACAGACTTTTCTCTGTCTAGGAATTATATCTTTTTGCCAAACAGCGTGACTGAATAGCAAACCTCCTTCTGGCTGTTCCCATTTGAAACATTAAGTAGCTTTGGAACTCTAACCACTTCATTGTGGTTTATCCTTTCTTTTTAGACATATAAAGATAGAAAAAATACTATTTTATATACCTGTTAAATTTCCGCATACAAAGGACAGTTAAACAAATGAGCAAGGAATACATTAATAAAAATTAAGCAAATAGCGGAAGAATCAAGACGAGTAAGATACTAGGACAAATATCATTCATATGTATTGCAGAAGGAGGACAATTTGTCAGAAACAGGTATCAGAAACTGATTTTATAAAGCTTAAGACAGGATTCATCTCACCTAACTTCAGACTCCCATAGTCTAGATACCTAGATCTGAGAATATCATCTAGACACTCATTACAGTCAATGGAAAGAGGTAGACATTTATGAAGAAGGACTCATCCCAGCCCGAGACAGATGTCTAAACTGATTTTTGTGACTCAGAATGTGAAAGAGTTTATAGTTCTTTGAGCTAGAATGTGACATGGCTGCCTACATTATGTCTGAAATGATAATTGTCACACCCTAAAGCACAGAAAACTGAATTACTTTGTTTTTAAGGATTTCATTTTTTTAAATCTCTTTTCAACTTGTAACTGTTGTGAATATATACGGTGTTTTGTTGGTATATTCTGATTTGATTTACAAACTTGTTTAACCTGTTGCTTAGTTTATCTACAGAAAACATTACACTTGCATCATTGCTTTAAAATGAACATATAGGTGCTCAAATAATTCAGCTTTCGATCTTTACTTCTGTGTTAGAGCTATATTTCATATCTAATTAAAAATCCAAACATAGAAACGTACATAGATTCACAGTGGCATATAGGTGGGGTATATTAATTGAGCTAATTTGTGTCTCAGATACTAGGTTAATCACATTTGTTATGCTTGTAATGCTTGTAAATCAGAAAATAATTGCTTAATTGTAAATTACATATTGATTAAAGCTCATGTGTGATTTCAAAGGATAACTATATTTAGGTTTGCATAGTATATAGCCTTCTCCTGAGAAAATGTTCATTTCTTCTAGAGTTTGGAATACATGTTTCCAAGAGATGCTTACAGAATGTTGATGTAGAACTTTAATGAGGACTTTTTTATTTGAAAATCCATTACACAGTATTTTTCTCTCAGATATTTTCACACGTTATTTACAAAATAAGAACAAACGGTACTTTTAATTGTAGTGTGTGAATTCAAAAGAAATACAAGCCTTTTTGAATATCTACTTTTTAGGATGAGGTAGAAACTACAAAAATCACAACTTTGAAACAGGTATTTTGCTTCAAGTAGACTAGCAAGAAATTGTATGTTGCTACTGTTTCGTTTAGTCTTTTTTTTTTTTTAAAGGAAAATCAAAATTGCTGTTAAATGGAAATTCCTTTTCCAGTGTTACTCTGGTGGATTACATTGAAAATAGGTTTGTTTTTCAAAGTGTACATTGATCTTAAGCAATGCCAAATTACATACTCAAAAGTCTGACTGTTGTTGTATTCTTTTTACATAACAGTTAAAGAAAATCCAAAATTTTAAAGAAATTTTATCTCTTTGCAAAGGGACAATTTTACACTGATTGGCAGTTTTTGCCTGATTGAAGAACATACTAAAGAACACAGAAAAACCCTTGTTTGTGGAAAGATTTTACTTAACAGCTGAGAATACAATATAAATGTTATTGCCAATTACTGTAAGTGCAGCTAACAGTCCATGAAGTGTATCATCTACAAAAAGTAAATTCTGAGCCAAATTCAGTTTTCTACTTTAGGAATAATTACTCCGATGGTGTGTGATTTCTGCTAAGTGATATCATGCTTACAGTGACTGACTGTACTTTTTTTTCAGATGATTGATTAGGAATTCTATTTATTTAATACTATGATGTTCTTAATTAATAATTTATACAATGATAGGATACTAACCAGGGAACTTAATCAAGGAAAAACCATAACAATATTGTTCAAAACAGCACTATGTGTCTGTAGTGGATACTGAATGGAGGCATTGGGATTGTGGTATCCTAGGGAGCATGAAGAATATCTGTGTTGTGATTATACTGGAATAAATACAGTGTTGGGAACACAGGATTGTGGAAGATACTGCTTTAGAACAACCAGTAAAATATGAAGCATAGACTAAAATATACTTCATGTTTTTATTTTCATATGTGTTTTACAGTTAAAGGAAAAAGTTCTTGAAGTCATTGCTTACAGCAGTCTTAAAGTAGCACCTTGTGCCTGAGTTTTAGCCACTTCAGAGTTGTCTTCAAGTTTCACAAATGTTTACAATTACATTATGCAAATTCTGGTAGG
This sequence comes from Baryphthengus martii, assembly GCA_013396935.1. Classification (NCBI taxonomy): domain Eukaryota; kingdom Metazoa; phylum Chordata; class Aves; order Coraciiformes; family Momotidae; genus Baryphthengus; species Baryphthengus martii. The sequence continues at coordinate 57,497 of VWZK01008057.1, read as the reverse complement.
ATCTATATGTCAGATAGGGGATCAGAGACAAATGGAAATGTTAGCTTCTTAATGGGAGTGGTAAAGCTCAAACTTGGTTATCTTTGTGTATAATGTCTCGATGTTTAAATCAGAATTCTGAGTCACTTTTTTAAAATTATATGCCCCAATATATTTACAAGTGTTAAATTTTTATTAAAATAGCAACAAATACTTTTTCTTTGATAAATGGTGATCTGGTTCAGTTTAACTTCGTAAGTTATTTTCAAACATTTTGGTATTTCTAGTTCAATTGATTTCATAAAAGTGATGCTGCATTTTTTAATGCACACTTATTCTAGTACTTTTAAGTTCCTTTAGTTTTGTTCTCAGGAATATTTTTTTTATTATTATTATTATTATTAAATTCTAAAAAGTAAGAATTTTGTATTTATTCGTATCATTTTATTCCAGAACAGATTGGAAAAGGATTAGAAATGCACAGAAAGTAAAATAAACTTCTTTTCAGTAAAAAAACCCTCATCTTTATTAGATATGTAAGAAAAATCTATTACAAATCTGTCACAAAAATTACTTGCTTGTAAAATGAGTATTTAAAAAACAATATTATATGCTGTTTAGACTGATCAGTCTAAACTCATTCTGATATACTTCTTTCAGTATTTTGGGAAAAAAAGGTAGAGCTCCAGTCTCACTGAGCTCAGCTTTTTTGTTTACATGTTCATGTAAACCAATTAAATTAGTAAGGGTCTGAACTGGAATGGAATGGAATGGAATGAAATGAAATAGGGAAACTATTTTACCCTTCCTGAAAGGTTTCTGGTTTGAAAACCTGATTAGGACAAACCTGGTTCTAATTTTATATTTGGTGATTTCCAATGGATTCCTAGTTTGTTGTTTGGGGTTTTTTTTATAACTTTACTGTTAATACTGCTTTTGTTAAATTTATGTAAATGTCATATAGTGAGTCTATACTTAAAAATAAGCTATTTTGATTCTAGTGAATTTTATATCACTTTTAAATGCCTATTTACATTGAAGTTTTTTTTAAAATATATTATGCTTGTGGTTAGATTATTAATAATTGTGGATTTTATTCTTATTGGCAAGATATGTACACATAGTTAGAGGTGGTTATAAATAAACATGCATTTCCCATTTGAGAGCCCTAGACTTTCAGTTGTGTTTTCTGTAAATCTATAACACTTCTTGTTTAAAACTTTTTGTTAATAAAAAGGAAAGAGATTTGAAAAACTCTAGAGATCTGTAAGGAATTGTTCTCTGTTCTTGCATGGAATTTGTGTGGACCTCATAGTTAGCATAATGTAATCGGTGAGCAGTCGATACTTTTCAGAGAGAAAAGGCGAAGTTCACAAGTATTTAAAATATATTCTAAAATAATTACAGATACCAATTTTGTGTGGTTAATTTGGCACTATTACTTCTCTTCAAGAAAGTGTAAAAACATTTTTTTAAAAGTCACAAATATTAATCTGTAAATGTGTGCAAGGGTTTAACAAGTTTTCTTACATAGTTCTTTCAATATGTATCTATCCACAGTAAAGTGAACAGTTACTCTCATTTGTCGGGATAGTGCATCTCTGGATAACCTAGAAGGTGTGGTGTACCCCCAGAGTTGAATAAAAAAAATACATATTAACCTCTCAAACGCACTCTAAAGTTTTTAAGAGGCAACTTCTTAGTGGAAGAGAAGTTAGAGTCAAAAAAGTACATGAAGCAAGACGTGCACGTGTACTGGATACTATTTTTCTTCTAGATAAATAACAAGTCTTCTTACAGAAGTCTCTCTGCAGACTTCAAGTTACACCACTGTGCTTCCCAATAAGACAAATGCATGTTTTCAGATAATTTCTGCCTCTCAACAGAACTTTATGGGTTAAGTGCTGTGAACACTCACCCAGCTTCTTCAACCCAACAATGATAAAAGAATTGTTGGTACAAGCTTTCACTCGCTACTTTGGGGGTTTGTGCCTTCACTTATGACCTCCTTATCAGCCAAAAGTGAAACCCTCCTTCCTGCTCTGGAAGCCCCCAGAACCCATGTCCTGTAGCTGCAATATGATTTTCTTCCCAGATCTGGCAGAATAAAGTATCCTTCAGCTTTTGAGTGCTTCTCTACTGAATCCTTGCTTAAAGCAGCAGAAGGAAAAGTAGCTCTGTAATTTTGTGTGGTGTAACACAAACATGAGGTAAAATGGGTAAAAGATGAAAAGACTTCCTAAAGAAAAGGATTTTTAAAAGGAATTTGAAGTACGGGTTTTACTTGGCAGATAAGAAAAAGGAAGGCTTAGTCAGTGAGAATATGAGTAAGGAACGTATTTATGTGTATTCATTTTAAAATCTGGCTGTTCTAATCAACATCTGCCACAAATCTAATAATTAACTGGATTTTGTTGCTATTTCTGAGTACATTCCAGGTAGTGAGAAGTGGGACTGAATTGCCCACTTTATCACAGTTGTATAATAGTGTTCAATGAAGTCTAAACCAAGATTTTATGTGTGTGTGATCTGATTGTGGTATTTGGAATCAAATACTCAGAAATTAAAAAGCATTTGTACCAGCCTACTAAAACAACTAATCTCCAGCAGAAAACAAAACCAACCAACCAACAAGTTATTTTGGTTATTTCCTAACCAATATGTCAGTATGACAACCAAGGTAAATTTATTCTTAATAACTATGATTAACTTTTCTTTTAGTCCCAGAGTCAGTATGTGGGTATTCAGCAGCAAGTGAATATGGCTGTATGGAAGTCTTGAGAGCACATGCTGGCTCTTGGCCAACTGAGAGTTAGATGAGGTAGGGGAGAGCTGGGAGAAGTCTCTTATGGGAAGGGAATAGAAAGGATAGGAAAAGAGAAGAAATTAGACAAGAAGGGAGGAACTTAAAGTAATTGCAGCAAAAAGGGAGGAGAAGCAATACATCTTGCGCAAGGAAATTTCAAGACACCATTTCTGAAGAAACCTGAGCTTTGCTAGTTCTGCTGTTCATAGGGAAACGATTATCTCATCACAAAAGATCTGGCAGTTTCTGTATCTGTATCTCTATTAGAATGTTAATCAGATAAATAACAAATACAGTTTTCCTTTTTTGCTCTCAGGTAGATCTGTCTATTTATATGCATATGTATCCCTAGCATGTCCTGGTAAGTATAGGAGATTAAATTCTTCTGTTGCTGAAAGGAGAGTCAGTCATGTGTTTTCTTTAGGTTCTCTTACCATTTCTCCATCCCTCCTTCTGAACACATTAAAACTAAGTTTTCCTTTCCATCTTCACGAAATGTGGTCTTTATAAATACGGTTGCTTGTGAAGTTGCAGTAAGAAGTATGTGTATAAAAATTTTTCATAACCTGTGTTGCCTTAGCCACAGTAATGCAGCTAGCCAGTGAGTGTCCTTAAGGGACAGCTGGGATGTAATAAATGGAGCAGCCAATCCTAAACTGTTCTGATGAAGATAAAAACCTGCATTCTTAGATGCAGATAAACTAATAATGTAGTCAATCTAGATTTAACTGCTGTTGAACTTTCCAGTTGTAGACTTGCTCTCCGCACTGCCTCTTGTGGAGAAAATAACCCCATCTTCTGGTTAAGTAACTATAAACTATTCTTTTTGTTTAAGTTACTAATTTTTTCCTTTCCTTGAGGACTTCTGGCACATATGTGTCAAGGCCAAATATTGCCTTTCTCACCTTTTGCGAATTGCTGTGTGGTAAGTCTAGTAATCTAGTCTTACTAACTTACTTGAACTCATTGCATAGTGTGGGTCTCAGAGCCTCCTGAAAGACTTGTGTGTTCCTTCAGGCTGTAACTTCCTCTTGAAGTACAACAGCTCTTTTAGAAAGATGTAAAAAGTTTTTTGTAAAGTTTTTGAAAGATAGATCATCTACCATACGGAAATGTGACTTTCACATGAACACAGTCAAGTAATGGCTTTCTACCACTGGATTCCAAAATGATCTTTTTTTCTGCTAAATTAGACAGCTGTCTACTCTTAGGTACCTCTTGCCTTATAGATAATTACAGTTGGTAAGCAAATTATCTCTTAACCCTTTGTTATATTGATGAACTGGATTACAGTTTTAATATTTCTGTTGGAGAGGTACGTTTTAGCTGTGTGGTGCTCATATGAGTTATACTGAGAAAGATGGGCCTGTCTCTTTGATTAATATTTCCCTTTGTATCAAGGCTGAGGTCATCTGAAAAAAAATTAATCTCTGATTTACAATGGAAGTAATAAATTGGGGAAAATAAAAGTTCTTCAGAGAACCTACATTGTCTGACGATTTTCCATTTACAGTTTTCAAGATCTGTGTATTTAAACAGTTTTAATCCATGTAATGTAGAGTATTGATTTTGTATGGTGCTTGAAAATGTCACACAAGATTAAATCTTATAGCAATCTAAGTGTACTACAACAATACAAGTTAATGTTATTAGCCAAACTTGTTATAGCATAAAAAATGGTATCGAGTTTAGTTGACAAGACTTACAAGTGAATGAATTATGCTATCATTTCTTAATTATTTACTGCTCAACCTTTCCAGAATTTATACTGGCTTGATGTCAGCCTGCCTGTAGTTTCTCAGGTTTGATCTTCATAAACATGAACACCACATTGAGTTTTTGCAATTCTCTTGATCTTGTAGAGTATTCCAAGATTTGTTAAAAACCCGCATTAATGTTTCAGTGAATTCCTTTTGCTTTAATTGCTCTCCAATGGCTTTAATACATTTGGGGTATAAATTATCTCTCTGGATTTTAATAAAACGGCCTCCCTTTTCTTCCCAAATTGAGATTTGCTAAATGCTTATTCTTCCCCTTAACTTCCCTAAGTTACATTTTAAGAATTGCATGTTACTTTCCTAAGCCCTAATGATTGTGGATTTTTACTGACACCTTTTGGTTTTCCCCTTACTCATATGCCTTTCTGGTGATGGGTTGACCCTGGCTGGATGCCAGGTGCTCACCAAAGCTGCTCTATCACTCCCCTTCCTCAGCTGGGCAGGGGAGAGAAAATACAATGAAAGGTGTCAATTGAGAGGAGGACAGGGAGCAGTTGCTTACCAGTTACCATTACAGGCAAAACAGACTGAACTTGAGACAATTAGTTTAATTTATTTCCAATCAAATCAGAGTAGGATAATAAGAAATAGAACCAAATCTTGAAAACACCTTCCCCCCACCCCCTCTATTTTTCTCAGGCTCAAATTTACTCCCAAATTCTTTACCTTCTCCCCACCAGTGGCGCAGGGGTACATGGAATGGGAGTTATAGTCAGTTCATCGCACCTTTCCTCTGCTGCTCCTTTCTCCTCAGGGGGAGGACTCCTCACACTCTTCCCCTGCTCTAGTATTGTGTCCCTGCCATGGAAGACTGTTCTCCATGAATTCTTCCAATGTGAGTCCTTCTGACAGTCTGCAGTTCTTCATGAACTGCCTCAGTGTGGGTCCCTTCCATGGAGTGCTGTCCTTCAGGAACCGACTGCTCCAGTGTGGGTCCCCCATGGGGTCCTGCCTGCAAACCAGCTCCTCTCTCCATGGGTCCACAAGTCCTCGCAGGAGTTTGCCCCAGCATGGGCTTCCCACGGGGTCACAGCCTCCCTTGGGTGCGTCCACCTGCTCCATCATGGGATCCGCCATGGGCTACAGGTGTTTATCTGCTCCACTGCTAACATCCATGGGTGGCAGGAGGATATGTGTTCCCCCATGGGCCTCTGTCTGCTGCAGGGAAGCAACCTGCCTCACCATGGTCTTCACCATAGGCTAACGGGAAATTTCTGCTCCAGCACCTGGAGCACCTCTTCCCTTTCCTTCTTCACTGACCTTGGAGTCTTGGGTAGGATTGGGCTTCCTGAATTTAAGTGAAGCAGCTCCAGGAAAAGCCACAATTTAACTAAGCTTCTGTTGATAGTACCTTGTGTTTTGTTAGTAAACTTTCTGTTTTGGGAATATCATTATACTTGCAGTTGTTATTTTTAAGTGCCATGACATAGTAATGCCAAAAAAAATGATAATTTTTTTCTCTATGTTGACTTGGTAAGGAATTTATAGCCTTCAGAAATGGACATGTCATTAGTATAAGGGATATCACTGTAAATGTTGAGTTTGAACTGGTTTATTGCCAGACCCCTTAGCTGGGCGATGCTGTAATTCTGCAAGAGGTGGAGCAAATTATGCCTGATTGCTTCGTAAGATGAGTGTCCAGCAGTGAGAAAATCATCTGTGCTCCAGATTTGCGCTGTCTGGATGCTGTCCCACCTTTGTGGCCTGAGAGGCTTTTTTTTCACTCTATTATTTGGTAATTATTTTCATAGGTATTTTTTATTTCTCAAAGGCAATCCAGAATATGCAGTACAATTTATTTAAAATCTGACAAATACAGAAGAGAGAGAGGCCTCATTCCACTAAAAATAATGTTATTTCTTCAAAATAGCTGAATATTATATTTTAAATGAAATATTCAGTATTTTTCAGCTTGGATTTGTGTGTTTTATTTATTAGGGAGTTTTTAAATTAAAGCAATTTAAAAATTGATGAAATAGTCTTCTAAGATGAAATGCTGACCGTATCATAGCATTGAAAAGGCAAGGAAATCTTTTCATGTCTAACAGTTTATCTGATGAACTTATAAAGTATTGCCTTACCTGACATGCTTACTACTAGTGACTGCTTACATTTTAGATCTCATATAATGATTTCCATAATTTTCCACTTGAGAGTAAGGTAAATATTACTCAGTAAACACTCTGAAAATGATGAATTGGATTTATTTCATTATGTAGAGGACAGTTTCAGAGATGTGAAATATTAGGAAAAAAAAAAACCCAACCTTGATGCTTGATACAAAAAGACCGTTTTGTTCTGAAACATACCATCACAGAACTTGCTTTTCATTATTTTTGTATTTTAAAATGGAGGATACTGTGACACACTGCCTCCGAAATGATACTCCAGAGTACCTACAGAACACCATGTTGAATATCTTTTTAAATAAAGCAGCAGTCCACTCTAACTTTTCTGCTTAATTAGTTTGTATCAAAATGTTATCTCCAGAGTAGGCAAATTAGAAGTATAGAGTTGATTCTTGTTAGAATAGAAATGTTCTTTCAAACGGACTCAAGTTTTTAATTCTAATATCAAATATGTTACATTAAAGTTTAAACTAACTCTCAATGTTGAAAATGAGTCCTGAGATCCATGGAATATTGAATTCTTTGGGGCTTGTTGCAAATTAAACCTCTGTAATTTTAACTGTGTAAACTTTTACATTAAAATTACTTCTGTGTTTGGAGAAGGTGAATCTCTTTAGGCTTTCTTAATGACCATTTGAGATGATAAGGATCTGACAGTACCTTTTATCGAGATTTTTAGCTGTTGTAATCTAATTTTGCGGAGTATAGCAAACCCAGAAAATTGAACAGGGATTTTGAAAATTGGTTATTTTTTAGAAGTTCTGGTTTGTACAGCATGTTTATGGCTATACAAAATGCTATATGTGCCTAATATTTTCAATTGCACTGTGCATCTGGAGCCAAACATTTTCTTTCCATTAATATATTTTCTCTTATTAGTGAGCTAAATGTTTAGAAACTGATTATGATACCGTCATTCCTATTTCAGTATCTGTATGTGTCACGAATCAAAAGACTATTCCATTAGTTTTAGAATTGTTTAAATTATTCTTTTAGAAGTAGGAACATTGACAATGTAATAATTCTAAAATCTAATTGCTTTCACCTGTTAAAATAAGTAAAATGCACAGTGGTGGAAAGTATGTGTGCCTGAGAATGGAAAATAGTTGAATGCATACCCTGAAGTATAGGACTTTTTTTTTTTTTTTTTTCCTGTCTGAGAGAAGTCTGTCTGTTTTGTACTGCTACATCTTCTCCAAAGTCTGCGTGGCTTTTGAAAGCCAACGCTTCTGCACCGTGCAATATTTCAGGCCAGCAGCGACTGCGGAGTAATGAGGCATGGGAGCAGCTGGTCTTGGCTTATTTCAGAAGCTTTGTGTCCGATTCTATTAGCCTACCTACAGATGTAACTGCTCTTTCCGCTGGGTGATCGAAACATAGAGCAAATAATTCATAATTTAAAAATAGTTAAATGATCATTTTTGCATTTTGTTTGAAGTTTATTGTGTGAGGCTAATCAATGGTGAAGTAAATGGTGGGTTGCTACTAAAACTAAAGCAATTCTAACTAAGCAAAAGAACAGGAACTTTTAGAGAAGGGGAAGATGAATGTTTGTCACTGAACCCTACTGAATCTAAACAAAGAAAAAGATTACCTAATAGTCGTGCAATGCATTTGAAGTACAGCCTGCTATTTGTTTGAGGATTTGAATGGAATATATGTCTTAAAATATTTCAGCAGCAGTAGTGGTGTTTTCCAATGGGTAGAGCTTAATGTTACTAAATTACTGTATCTTTTTTTCCTAGTCAAGACTTATTATTATCATGTAAGACAAAAATAATTGAAGCTTTTTTTACTTGCCTGTGATGCATTTTAGAGCTAATTTGTACTAATGATGAATAGCGTTATAGGGGATTTTATGCTGGTTTCTTATTATTTATTTATTTTCTGCCCAGTTTGTCTTAGTTAAGTGAATAATAGCACTACCTTTAAAATTTAATTCACATTTTAATTGTAAAGAGTCAGTGGCAGAGAGCTGAGTCATCCAGACAACCAAAACAAAATTCACAGAAGATATTTTGTACCATGCACAAAATAACAGGTTAGAGTTTAAAATACTTTACTTTTCTTATGCTAGAAAGAAAGTGTATTTTAGATTGCTGATTGCATAACTGTTCTCCTCAGGTTTTGTGTTGTTTTTTGTTGTTTTTTTTTATCTCCAGAAGTGGATAGTGATGGAGACAATAGTTTGGACCTAATGTTTTTTTATGTTTGTATACCATGAAAGTGATACTTTTGTTAAAGCTGGAAGGAGGTATAATTGGTTCTGTATATTTTTTTATTATAATTTCCATGTTACTGCCATCTGAAAATTGCTTTTTTAAAAGGTTGTTTTGATGGTGCATCTAAATTTGCATGAATTGCATGTACCAATTAATAGAGTATATGATAAATTGTATATTTCTTAATTGAAGTTAAGATTTAAATATATACACTTGGAACATATGTACATATTGCTTTCTAAGACTATTTCTTCTGTATGTTTAGTTTGTCAGATACATTAGTTAACGTGACTAGTTTTAAGGTGGAAATGTATTGATTTATAGAGGAAAATATACAGCATAGTTGCCTATGATAACAGTAGGTTTGAAGGTGTAGATAATCCTTATTATCCTATGTCCACACCACTTTGACTTTAGGTTAATAAACTGCTATTTTAAACTACCAATCTGTGGAATTAGTAATACCCTTGCTTATTTTTGGTAAAAAGTAATAAAATGTATTTTTCAACTTCTTTAAGCAGAGCAGTTACCTGTCCTACTAAGTCCTCAGTTTTAATACAGTCAGAGTGTAATACAGCCTCCAGTACACAGAAAATCAGTAATTGTCAACACGTTCTGTTCAAGGAGTGAAACTGAGTAATTTCCACAGATTGTTGTTCAGCTTACTGTACCTGACTAGGACTTCATAGAGCTTAAATTTCTCCGTATAATGTGTGGCTTGTGGTCTTAGTGGCCTTCAGTTTAAAGTCTTTAGCCCTAAGTCTGGTCATTCAGCATTGATTGGTTTTGGCCTCATTCCACTGTAGGTGGTTTCAGTAAATTCTCTCAGGCTTTATGACAAAAATTGTTCATAAAGTAATTGGGAGATTTCCTCAGAGCACTCTACATCAAAGGATGCTTAATTGTCCCGGCCATGCAAGAAGAAAAACAAGATGTGAAGTGCTCAGTTTAATTAGGCCACAACTTTATTAACTCAACTGGGAGCACTACCCGGCAATAAATGCAGGTCATTGTTCTTTCGCTGATCATTCTCGGCTTTGGAGAACTGCTCTTCGCTTCCTTTTCTCAGCCCCAGAGATGGGACCTCATGATTCTTCTCTTGTCCAAGGACTAAGTTAGGGAATATGTGAAAAAGGGGTTTTTCCCTTCAATACCCCATGTAGAGAGTCGGCTTTGCAGTAACTTTCTCATATCTCCTTGTTTAAGACAAAGAGGAGAAAGAAAACAATTCAGAAAAAATTGACTAATACTGTTTCGAAAAGGAAAAAGAAATAAATGAAGTGCTAAGAGCATGAAGATAGGCATCAAAAATGCTCCCCTGTGTCTGTGCTGTTTTCTGCAGCGCATCTTAAAAGCAATACTTTCCTGCTTTTCCTTAAAGCACTCTAAGCAATTTAAGTGATTTTATACAAGGCAGATGTAGCTACATCTCCAGTGCAAGGCTGTGCTTTGCAACAGATAGTGCATTGCAGTGTGTGAGTTGAGTTTCTCCAGGCACTGAGAACAAGGCGATTGACACTTCTGGGAAGAAAGCAGCTACTTTGCAACACTCAGCTGATGAAAAGGGCCTGTATAGGACTGGAGTGATCTGCTTCTCGGGTTGGCTTGTATTAAGTGTATCATCAAGCCTTACTACTTCCTTAAAGAGAAAATAATTTGTACGTCTACAATTAGCAAAGTTCTTCCAGTGTGTTAAAAGCAAATATCCATCTATCTTGCCTCTTTTCTTCATAAAGAGGATACGAAAAAAAAAATGCCAATAGCTTCTGAAGAGATTCCTGAGCCATTTAAATAGATGAAGTACACCCTCTGAAGCAGTACAGCTGTGCTCCTTAGCATGCAAGGAACTTGCCACATTCTACTTTTAATAAACAATCAAACTTTTATAGCAAACATTTTCTATAAACCCACATTTTCTAATTAAAAGTTTGTTTTCTGGAAGGAACTCCAGGTGGTATAATTAGTGAAATATATTTTAATGATAAATCTTCCTTGTCCTATTTTTTTTAATAACAAAAAATGTCCTATGCATTTGAGATGCTCCCTATGGGTTGTATATAAGAGCTTGGTTAATTAGCTAATCAACTTACGCACCTTACCTTTTTAAATGTGTCCTGTTTCACAGGTGTGGTCTCAAATTTTATTTGGGGTAGAGGAGATAAATAAAGCATGTGGTGCTCAGCCTAGCCTGCATAGAAGAGATTTTGGGCTGTCCTTCGAATGTCAGTTTCTTAATGGGCACATCAGTCACAGCTCTCAGCCTCTGGTCAGATTGCCTACCTTCAGGCTATCCCTGTCTGTCTTACAGCAGGCCTTTCCAAAGCAGGATAGCCTAGATCCTATAGCATGACTGAAATATTGTTAACTCACAATGTGTTTCTAAAAAAACCTTGCAGTCTCCTAAGACTATCCTTTCCTTCACTTGTGATTTGTTTGGTTTTGCCTTCTTTTTCTAAAAGTTGCAATCAGTATATGGATTTTATAGGACTGCTTTTCTGCCTTTCTCTTCCTTGACTTTATTTCTACTCTATAATTCCAGTTGTTTTGAAGTTTTTATTCTAATATATGTGAGCACTGACCAAACTCAGAAGTGTTCCATGTTCTTCCTTTTTATATTCTGTCTAAAAAGATGTTTAGCTTCTCTTCTAGGTGGTTGACTTATAGCATCACTCACCTGTTCAGGAAAGACAAAATCATATTTGTAGTGGTTCTGTGAATATCATATGCAGAACTAATTTAAACACCTCTTTAGGTTTCCAGTTGTTGGTTAATGTCAAGAACTTTGCTTACGTTGATAAGGCTTTGTGATTTTTTTTTTTTTTCCTATGTTGGCATTTTTCTTTTTCATTTTTCCTTCTCTTTCAGAGTAAGACTTGGACACAAACAAAATTCACAGTTTAATTAATTTGCTTTAATTTACCATAGAAGTTAAAGGATTTTTATCTGGGAGTCATTTACATTTCTATAATTTTCATGACTACACCTGTGTTACGAGAATGGTACAGTAATACTAATTAGTTTTCTTCTGCTTTCTCACACTCTGTTCTTCCACACATGCAGTAACTTCTTGGCATGTATCCTCTCTACCATTTTCTAATTCTTCTAACTGAGTTAGTGTCTGTTTGAGTGATGACATGCAGTTAGATATTCTTTACTGTGTTCTCAGTTCGGGATGTTTTTGTACACTTACATTCCCATTGTGCACTGGCTACTCAAGGTATCAACATTTCTTCCTGTCTGAAGAGAACCGTGTACCCAAACTCATCTGAACAGCTATCACTAAAATGTTGACTACTGAATACGTTTGGAAGAGCCCTTGTGCATTGTAGATTTTTTTGGCCAGTGTAGCTGCTCAGCAGAACTATAGGAGCATATATTACTATAAGAAGCAAGAAGAGAAACATTTTGAAAACCTCCTTGTATTGTTACAAGGTGGATTATATTTCATTCAAGGAAAGTAACCAGTGACTGAGCATTTGGATCCAGTTTCAGATTCACCCAAGTTACTCAAAACATCAATAAGGGAGGGATTATTCTAGACCTTGTCAGCATAGTTCAGGTTCTGGAAACGCCCTCCAAAACGATAGGGAACAAAAGTTAATTGCTGCAAAGACACATCTGGGAGTAAGCGTTGTGTGGCCTGCGTTGGCAAGTGCAGTCATATGAAATAGATGTTAATTACGTGCCACTTCTCTGCCTGCTCAGATTTCTTCTCCACCTCCTCCTTTTTCTCTAATATTATTCTCAAAGTCCCCCTTGTAGACAGGAGGTTTCTCTGAAACCCCAGAGCCCTGTGTCACTGGACAATGTTACTACGTTTATATCTGGTTTTCCCCATGGTGCTGTCCTATTGACTTAATTCTTCCGAGATCCAAAATCATACATTTTAATCCCAAGATTTCTAGCATCACTGTCATCTGCTAAGAAAAAGAACAAAATCAGTTATAAAATCAGTTTGATCAGCACCCTGAGCTTCTAGCTGCTTTTGAATTTTATGAGGTAAGTAATCTCTGAGTATTCTGCAATATCTGTATAGCTTACAAGGTATTTGTGGCTACTTTTACTGAAATCCTTAACCCTGACTCATTGGATTCAATGCAATTACAAAAAGTAGTATTTTGTATTTTATTTTATTCTAATCTGCTGTGAATAAAGGAAATACATCACTCTGTGTTGTGGAGCAGTACATTTTTTTTCTGGAGGCTTTATTTCTCCTCCTGATATGCACTAGCCTTATTTTTTCTGACTGGAAAAAGAACTTCTGTCCCTATGAATGCTGTTGACAAAAATGGAGTTACGGCTATTTCTGTCATGTCTAGTATTCCCAATTTACCCTCTGCTTCACTGGTTTATGAAGAATTTTAGCAGCTGCCTTGGTAGAAAAAAAAAAAAAAAAAAGACTTGCTGAAAAATGACAGTGGATTTAGTGATGCTTTCTTTATGAAGCTGCATAATTAGGAAAAAATACATGAACAGGTGAATGCTCCCTTTGCAGAGTATCTGTGCAAGATAAAGGCCTTCACAAAGTTGTGAGGAAGTGAAAAGACTTTAAGTTATTATCCAGAGAGGAAAGAAAAAACCAAAGCCATTGCTGATTACGAAACCTTATGTGAGGACAGAGTGTAATGATGAATATGAATGTACAGCCATCAGTGTATAAATGTGCTCTTACACATTGATATTATTAGGAGTAGCTGGTAGTCACAGGAACCATTCTCACATCCACCACAGAGTATGTTTTCATTTTGCATCGATGTACAGGCTTAGAACCTGTGGCTAAACAAGCTCCGAAGTGCTGAGTGGAGACATTTATGCTACGAGATACGAATGTATGTAAGGAAACACGAGGATTTGAGTGGTGTGGGAAAACCCTGTTGTTGGCAGTAGACAAGGAGGATTTTTACTGTCTGATGCACTACACTCTACTGAGGGACTGATACATATTTCTCAGTATATGCTTCCTATGCACTCACACTTTTTTTGGAGTCTCCGGCACTACTCTCCCAAATATGCTATTTGTTCTGCCACTTCACTTTTCCTAGAATTCACAGATGAGGAACCAGTGCCCTCCTCTCCTAAATTTCATTGGGTTGGCCAAGAATTCACCAGCCTTTGAGATCCCTACGCAGTATTTGTTCCAGGAGGACAAACCCTAGCACAAATAGTTGTTCGAGCAGCAGCTCAGTACCAGTGGTGGTGTAGCGTTTCTGTTCCCCGCCTCTGTTTTGTAGTATCAGTCCCAACTGCTTATCCTGATCTGGATAAAGGTAAGATGCTTTCCTTCTTAGTTTCTCTTTTATTAATATTCTTTATTGATACTAGTGGAATCGTGGAAGATAAGCAGAAGATGCTACCTCAGAGGTTTTCCTTAGTGAAGGATGTTATTTTATAACTCGAGCAAGAGAGAGAGACCTTTCTTTTCTACAGTCTCATATTGATACTGGTGAGCCCCTTACAGTTATCAAACACTGCTTGCAGTAGCAAAGAAATAAACTACCCGCCATAGATAAGCTTTAGGAAAAAATGGGTGTCTAAGAAGAAACCTGTTACATAAGAAAATCTGTGCAGCTAGGCTCTGTCAGTGTATAACATGGTTCAAAAGATAGAACACTACTGAAGATCTGATTGTCTTCAGTATTTGCCACTTTTAGGTAAAGCTTTCAAGATGAAACTCAAATTCATTGTTGGTTGCGTTTCAGATGCTCTTTGTAACTTTTTCAATTTTAACAGGAGGTAGGAAGTTGAAAGCTCCTGTTTATAAGCCTTTAGTATCCGCTTAGCTTTCTAATTCTGGCAGCTGGATTTTAATATCATAAAAATTTTGCTGTTCTAAGGTACAAAAACCAGTCATATTTCTAAAAATCCATGAGCAGTAGAATCCCCATGAAATGTCTGATGTCTGTGTGGCACAACCTTTATTTAGGTTGGTATGTTAATAACACCTTTGTGTTGTCTTCCTTTTTCATTAAACTTGGAGCAACTGCAGACGGTTAAAGCTCTGTCACATTTTGGAGGAAATGGCCTAGAAAATATTGATGGGTGATTGACAGGCAAAATACGGTCATTCAGATCTTCTTGTATGAAATTGGAATAACAGTGACATACAAATCTAACTTGTGTTTTCTTAAACGGTTTGTTTATATCTATGAAAGACTGGGATGCATATTTAAATAGGGGAAATGAGAAACTACTACAGGCATGCACGCAAGAAAACATTGAGAACAACTTCATTGTCTTAGGTGTAACTGAGTAAATAGTGAATTCTTGAAATCTGATTATATTAATTTTGAGTAAAAAGAAATCCAAGGGAGATCTTATTTTTCTACAAAAAGGTTCATTTGAGCGGCTGTAATTTTTATGTTGCCCTGTCAGATGTATATAGACCAATTTCTTTTTATATTCAGTGCATACCCGTTTTAATTATTTTTAGCCATGTTGTCCAGCTGACAAACCCCAATCCATCTCGAATAAGGTTCAGCTCTCAGACTGAGGCACCTCAATATACAAACCCAATTCTAAGTTTCTGTGCTTGCAGTAGATGGCAAAGTTTCAAATTGTAATAAATGGAGCTCCCCCTTTTGTCCATACAGCCAGCTGAGTCTAGAGGGTGATTTTGTTTGCCCTTAAGTAGATGTCTAGAGTGGGGTTTACTTGCCTAAACAAATACTTCTAGTGTCAACTAGAGATGCCTTTAGATGTCTGAGATGTCCACAGAGGGTTAGCAGATCAGACACTGGAGCAGTGGGAGACATCTGTCCTCCTGAATTGTCTGCTAAAAATTGGGCATGATATCCTGCATCATGTAAAATACCAATGGATACCTGCATTTAGGCAACTAATAAGAGCCCTTCTGAATGAGCAGTTTGATTTGTCTCTAGGCTTCATTGATTTCACAGGCTGTAGAAGAAAGTACAGATTTTTCTTGATTGAAGTAGTTTAGTAGAACCAGAACAGATGTGTGAGGACCTTAACTTAAATACTTTAATGTTAAGCTAAATCCTTCCTTTTTACTTCTTTCTGAAAATCTGTAGTCCAAATAACAGGAGTTTTTTTATCTGGTACATAAAAGTGTTTTTAAATCTAAATTAGTTACTGCTAAAATGTCAAAACATGTTACAGATGCTTGGCTGTGATGCAAGACTAAAGTTTATCTATGCAAAATAGATCAGAAAAATGCAACTCCGTTACAAAATTTTATTGTGGTAAAGTGAAAAAATGCTGAAGAGCAGTGCATTGTCTCTTTTTATTCTAGTTGTAATGATAGGTGATACAATCTCAAATTGAATTTTTAGGTAAATGTTGAGAAATGATAACTTTTAAAGACAGTCCCTGGACTGTGCCTACCTTTGGTAGGGTCAAATACCATTTTCTGATGAAGTTCTTTAAAAGCAGCATAAAGGAAGCCTCTGTATCACCTCATCTAGACTTTTTCCTAGATAAGTCTCTGACCTTTCTTTTCCATCTAAAGGAATTGAGATGATGATGTGCATTCTTAATCTCAGTGGCCAGCTTCAATCCACTGCCATATGCAGTAGCACAAAGGGCTATGCTTCCTGCTCCTTTTTGATTTTGTAAGATTTCGTTCACCCCTTCATATTACCAAAAAAAAAAAAAAAGAGTGGCTTGTAAGCAGTTTAAATCATTTCAAAATCTGCATAGGAAGCAAATAAATGATGATGGGGAGAGTGAGAGAAAACATGAGTATAACTCCTAGTATTGTGAACAGCCACCATATTGGCCAGTCTGTTTTAAGGTGATGCTTTACCTATGTCTGTTAATAAACATTCTCTTCAGATTTAACACTGGGCTAGAATAATTTGGGGTTTATGATAGCGATACATTGTTCTGGAAGAGTGATTTCTCACTTTTGTTCATGGAATTTCCAAAGAAGGCAGATTCCACTATTCCCAGTTTGCAAATGAAGAAACATGACTTAATTTAGTTGGAATTCTATGCTACGCTGCATCACTTCTCTGTTTGGAAAGCACCTAGCACACTGTGATTGCTTTCAAGTGTAAATAATTCTATAGTTTATAATGGATGTTGTATGCATTCTTTGGATCTGGTACTATGCAGGGGTTGTTTCACAATCTGTAGCAGTTTTGATGGTATTTAGTATATTTTGGTAGCCTCCCTTGACAGAAAAGGAATTTCAGTTCATGTAGTCATGGATAGTTCAGTCAGTAATTTCCCTATGAAATAAATATATTCTGGGGGCATATCTAAAAATTGTGAGCACTAATATTGATACTAGGTTAATTTGTAAAAACGTTAATATCAGAAGCTTATAAATTATTTCAAAAGAAGAAAACACTATCCTTCAACTTGTGTTAGCAAATGGGATTTTTATCAATATAATGGGTATTCATTTGATCAAAAAAGAGGACACATTTGTTTTAATTGTCTGGATACCACACTCTCCTTCAAGATGGACCAAATGCTGTTCAGATTGCCTACTCTGAGATACATGATAAGATGCTAGGTACAGGTTTATCCAGTTAGACCAATTTTGTGTTACGTCTTGCGTTTTTGAAACTTAAAATAACACAATAAGTAATGTTTTCAATAAGATGGACAGATTTTAAGGGTAGGAAGGGCTGAAAGGAATAGAAACTAGGATGAATGACTGCGATGGGAAGTAGGAGAGAGGTAAGAGGGGAGAGAGACGAGAGCTAGAAGTGGAAATGCAAAATAGGAAAGAATCCCTTACTAATGTGTTCTTTAATAGTGTCGGGTTTCTTTTCAGAACAGAGGAGTAACCGGATAAAACAGAAGATTAAAGGAAAAGGAGAGTGAGAAAATTAGGCAAAGGAGGAGAATCAAATTAAGAAGAATGTGGGCAGTATAAGACAGAAGAAGAGCCACTGCTTTCATGGCTTGCTTAAAATAGTTGAACATTCTTGCGCAGGCAGGTGGGCAAAGTGTTTTTGCAAATTACTTGTCAGGGTGGCAAGTAATCCCCTCAGGCTTAATTTCAGGGAATTTATTCTTGCATCACCAAATCACTTCTCAGCTTTCTGACAAAGTGCAGTAATAGTTGCAATATTTGATACAGCTGTTTTTTTGAACGCTCGTATTGGCTTTTAAGTAGCATGAACCTGATCAATAGTCTGATGAATTTTGTCCTGTCTCTACATTCTATTTAAAGACATCAGACCTTGAATGTCATGTAATACTCAGCTAAAGGGTCTAATTAAAATGTTATATGAATGTTTGTTGAATGTACCGGTACTCTAACAATAACTGTAAACCAAGCACACGGGGCTTTTGGGGAATAACATTCCTTCAGACAACAGACCTATCCAGCCTTAACTTCCACGAATCAATTCTGTGCATACTGCAACTTTTTTCTTCAAGATGTATCTGTCCTTTTCCAATCCCCAAGTGAATAAACAGTGTTTGCCCTGTGCTTTACTGTTCCACTTTTCTGGAAACACACAGTAACATTCTCAGCAGTGTCACAGGGAGAGGCAGTCAGGGAGGCAGGTGGTATTCAGGCCTCAAGTTTCTATTCCCTCTCTGGGAAAAATAGGGGACCAGGTCGACTTAGTCACTTGATGAAACGTGCTCTTCTGCGTGAACACAAGGGTGCATTTTTAGTTTATAAGTTCCTGCTCTTTTGAGCTGAACAACTCTAGATTTTCCAGCTCTGCTTTTATGCTAGAGGAGAAAGTTTTTTCTGGTGAAAATCAATGACATGGCTTAATGTGAGTAGCAGGAGAATTACTTAAGAACAATAGATAAGGAAATATTTGTTGTAAGACATGCTGCAGAAATGATTAGAATAAAATGTGCAAGTTAGGAAAAGGATAAAATTCCTTTAAATTATTCTTCAAGGTGTCTTTTGATCAGGCTATGAATTCTTTGGTGGTGGTGTCTCTTGCTGTGGTTCATAGAGTGCCTGTATCAGTGGGGCCTCTCAGCTGATGCTTCCAGACACTTGTAGTAAAAATACTAATGAGAATGAAGATAAGTGTCTTGTTTGTTCACATCCGTATTTACTAGTAGAATGAATAAGCCGTTAAGTGTATCTGATGTTGTAATTTCATAGTTGTCAATGCTGTCTTATAAATGCCTTTCTCAGTGTAGTCTAACGAATCTTAACTAATCCTTTGCTATGTTTCCTAACAAGCAAAGGCAACTTTTCCTAGCTGCTCATTTCCTGCAACTTTATATTTCTTAATTAAAAAGTTTTCTTCGTGATGTTGATGACCACAAAAAAAGATTAAATCCCTCTCACTGAGTGAAAAAGTCCATACTTGTCTCCTAAATTCCATTCTGAGATGGTATACCCTTTTCAGTTTAATAAGACTGCTCTTTCATCTAAAGCTCTGCTTAGGCCTTTAGCATGAAATCCCAGTGTTACCTGGAATGGGCTGAGAAGACAGTTACAGAGTGGAACCAGTACTTTTTTTTCAGATGCTTGCTAGTGGTATTCTGACTGGGAGAAGCATCTCTAAGGAGTTTGTTGCTGCTGTGTTTCACACAGATGGAGGATGCTTGCGTGTATTCACTTGAATTAACCCAGGGCAGATGTGAACAAAAAAAGTCCTATCTGAGCTACCATGTCCTTGTTAGCTCTGATTGTATTGCCAAGGCATGGGGAGACGTAACTCGCTGTTCTTTATGCTACAATAAGCTTGGTTGTTCGCGGTGAACTGTAGGAGAGCCTTTATGTATTTCTGAGCGTATGCATGAGACTGTTCCTTGATCGATGCTGTAAGATTGGTTGCAAGTGCCAAGAGATTTGCCTGGCTTTTGTCACAGGAAGTGAACTATTCATTCTCTTAAAGATAAATAGAAGTAACAGTTAAAGTGGAGAATGAAACGTGTCCTATACCATAATGGTCATCGTATAATTTATTTACTTTATCTCATCCTTAATTTGCCTTCTCCTGTTATGGTAACTTTTCTAGAGCAGAGGTCTTTCTCATATGTTTTAGTCCGTCTGTCACGATATAGACAGAGTTTTCATATGCTGTTATTCTACAACTACTTCTGTACATTGTTCAGTTGTTTAGATTGCTCCTAGATGGGTAATGCTCTCTTGCCTCTTGCCATTTATAACTGTGGCATATAAAAAACAATCTAGTGTGTCTTCTGAGGCTGACACAGCACCCGTCACTTAGCACCGTTATGTAATGGTATTTCTTACAACAGTTTTGTTTTGGAGAATAAAGTTTAAAGGTGATGGCACTTACCTAGATGGAGGCATGGATTTATCGCCTTGGAGTTGGCTGTCTTGAGGGTCCACTGTCACATCAGTGACCAAAGAGAGCAAATGTCTCTGCACTGCTTACTTTAGCTTGTATTTGTTTGTATTCCTGCCATGCTTGCAGTATTTGAAGTGTTACAAAGCCGTGAGAATAATCTCACAGTCCAAACCACTACGCGTATCTCATGGGTTAGCATTTAAATCTATGGGCTGGACTGGAGACACACTTGGCAACCACGACTGCTTATCATCTCTGCAAATCAAATCCAAAATTGTTTTTCAGTCAATGATCAAAATCACAAGTCCTGTGTCCCAATCCAGTGTTGCATCCTCAGGACAAGTATTAGCCCATGAAGGTTGGGAATTTCTGGAAGGGATGTTAAGGAACAGAGACACGCACGTTGCCAGAGACAGACCTAGACGGGGAGAGTTGCTCGCTCTGTGTATACACCCAAATATATTTTTGCTTCTTTCTCTGACTCTGTCCCTCTCCCAGATTTCTAAAATACTAACTAAAAATAGCTAATTATATCTAGAAGTACAGGTTGTAATAAAAATTAAAAAACAAATGTTAGTCTGTGAGCAGGCTGATCTTGCAGTTGAGTCTTACAAGCAGGTTGTACAGCCTACAAGGATCCAGTTTCAAGACTGGAGTTTTTGCAGTTAAAACTTGTCTCTTAGGAGAGGTTTGCCTGCTTAATAAAGCAAGTTTTGTCTTCCTTTTATTTTGTTTAAGGACAGAAAGGAAATTTGATACAAGTGTGAAGAACAGATTGAATATATGTGAAATACGTATTTGTATGTTACAGATGCTAGCACATAAAAAAACCCGGAATAGAATTCTTCTCTTTTATTCTTCATAATGATAAATGTAATCACCTTCAAACAAAATTAACATAGAGTATAACATGTGTTTTGAGAAAGATTCGAAGCCGTATTCTTATTTACAACACCTGTTTTTCCTGTCAACCTTGATAATTTCTTCAAATGGCTTGTTTTCCTTTAAATGCTTTACAGTGTATTTGCAGAAGTTATTAGTCAGGTAATATGGCATAATTAATTGTTTAATATCTGTATTGCCACACTAAAATGGTAGTACTCAAGTATTATGTATTTCAAATGGAGAGAAATAAAACTGCTGAACTTGGAAAAACGGGTTTCTTACAAACAAATTATTAGAAGCATTAGGTTCCATATCTGAATAATTTTATTCTGAAGTACAATTTTACTTCAAGAGTATGAAAGGGATGACATTTTCCCTGACTAGAGAAGGAAAAAAAATGCACATTATAGAACTGTTTCCCCCATCTTTTCTTATGCAGAGGTTTTATCTGCTGTTTAATGGGTAAACTTACTGTGAAGTATAGTTGCTTGTTTAACTTTACCCCTATTCAAGTCTTTGATTTTGGCAGGTTAGTTAATTCAAATAAAATTTGTGAAGTTAAGCACTTTCAAGAAAAGGCATAGGAGAACCTAATTTAACCTAGAGTGTCTCTTTTATTCTTCTGTTATTCATTTGAAGTGCCCTATCAGCTTGAACTGACCAACTTCAGTCATTTTTACCCTTTTATTTTTTTCTCTAATGTAAACTGAAATTCCCTGCTGTTCGTGGTATTTTAGTGTTTAGCATCATTTAATGAGCAGGTATCATTAAACTTAAAAGGTCCTTTTCTGTATATCTCTGATTAGTTAGTGAAAGAACCAAAGAATTCCTCTAATTTATCTTTGCTTCCTTGTTATATTTTGATGTTGGCCCATTTTACGTTTCAGTGCCTTTTTATGAAATATGAAATTATAATTTCGGTGTGAAAGTAGGACAGAAAGTGGAAAAGATCTTTAGCACTGCTAAGATGTTTAAGTTAGTACATCTTGTTTACCAGTGAACTAAGAGAATACTGTTTATTTTAAAACTTTTACTCATATATAAGTGTGTGTGGGCATGTGTGTTTGTCTACACATATAAATATATATAAAATATATACATATTCTGATATAAGTATTCATTATCTGTGCTTTGCAAATATACTTATTAACCCCTGCCAGTAACCTTTGCAGCTGGGTACATGGATATTCGGCACAAAATTCTTCCTTTCTTCTACATGCAAAAATCCTGTTGAACTCAGTACTGAATTTTAATTT
Organism: Baryphthengus martii; assembly: GCA_013396935.1. Taxonomy (NCBI): domain Eukaryota; kingdom Metazoa; phylum Chordata; class Aves; order Coraciiformes; family Momotidae; genus Baryphthengus; species Baryphthengus martii. The sequence goes on along the minus strand of VWZK01008057.1, from coordinate 35,229 downwards.
TTAGCAAATATAAGATCATGGTCCAATTAATTGATGATACAAACTCCATGGAATGGAAAAACTGAAAATTATCAATTTTGAGGGCATTGTACATGTTTGTATATTTAGATTGGGCTATTTTTAAAAATAGTACTGAGAACAGATTATTTGGTTTATAACACTAATTTGCTCTGAATTTTACACTTTAAATCCTTCTTGAGAAGTGTAGTCTGATTTAAGATATGACTCATAACTGAAGGCTCATGCTCTTCACTTGAACAAGGGTTTTCTGGATCAGGATCATTGTTTGTTCTATCAGTTTGTTCTTTTAAGATCTTAAGGGTCTAAATGATTTAATCAATACTGAAATGAATCATTTCCATTACTGGGATATTTGCCTAAGGTATTTCATCATTTAATACAGATATTGCCATGTTCTAAATAGTGACAGTTATGGTAATTGATTAATGCAATCCAATATACCATTCCAATATCCACTTCCTATTTTTGATGTGCTAAAAAACATTCCAGCATTTTGATTTTCTTCTTATTTTCTTTTATGAAATAAAATTGGGGAGATAGAAACACTGCGTGAAGAAAAAATAATGAGGGTTGAATGGAAGTAAAGGTCAGATATTATGTAGAAAGTTGCAGATGGCACTGTATGTCATTAACATTGCTAACATCTAAAAAGATATAACAGTGCTGCCTACTGGTAAGATGTAGTAGTATCTGAAGCATTAAAGTCAATGTAGTGAAATGGTGTGTGTGCCATATCCTTCAGTGTAACAACAGCATTCTCTAGTTTTTTATGCCCTGGTAAGGATTGACAAGATTCATGGTTTTGCTTAAGGTTAGCAACATATTCTTACATATGTCACTTGCATGGAAACTGGATGTGCAAAATAAAAGATGTAATTATTTTTCATGGGTGCTTGTAAAATTCTGTTCAACATAACTGTATGCATTCTCAAATTTTGTAGTGAGATCGTCTATACTAACTATAAAATTGTTTTTATTAATGATATTGCCCTGCGTAGAAATAAGTTGCCACATGAAAAAGTCTTACTTTATGTTACTTGTAAAGACTTGCCTTGTGACATGCAAAAATGGCAACCGTTTTAATAGTAGTAAATAAGAATACATAGCAGAGGGAGAGCTTCTTATCCAAGAAAATATTCCATCTCCAGTATAGTGCTTTGGCTACAGATGTGGTTAATTACAAAGGCAGGTCAATTGTTTATTTACATGGATGTAAGGTGCTCCCTCCTTATTTATTTTAAATAGATATGTATCTCTGCAATTATTCTAGAGTTAATAAATGGAAGCTTTTTGAGACAGTGGTCCTATTCGAAGACACTCCAAAAAGCAAAAGTCAAGAGGTCAGAGAAGCAGCCTGGCATCCCTGTGGTAAGCTGCTTTACCCCAGCACTGAGGAGCTGGAAATACTGAGGAGTTCTAGTCATTCATATGCATAGCTCCTTCTTCCCCCCCAACGTGGGGCCTCTCTCTTGTGTTGAAATATCTTCCCTGGGAGTCACAGACTGTAAGCCAGGGCTGCCTGCAGGAGCTCAGTATCAGTCATGGAGATGATTCAGGGAGCTAATGATACTTGTAGCTAATTATCTCGTGCCACCTTGTCCTTGATTATCTTCGGGGAGGGGGGGGGAAAGAAGAGAAGCTACAACAAGGAACTAATTCTGGTATCTTCTGCCAGGCTTCCACTTGAGGCATCTGTTGAGATAGTAGGTTAAAAAGGACTACTTCCAGCAAAGCTGCTCCTTCTCCTCTTAAAATAAAGTGTTTGGCTATTGCTAGTTAATATGGAAGTTTATTTAAACTGTGTAAATCAAAGATGTATACAGGTGATAGTGATGCACAACCTTTTAGAGTGCTGCAGGAGCACAGGTGTTTTCTAAGTTTCTAATAACCAGTGAAACTTGAATGCGTTATTTTTAGAGTAAGATGCTTGATCAAATAGTAAGTAGTACTAAGCTAGTAACACTTAGGAGGCAAGTTTTACCAAAAAAAGGTCTCTATGGTATTAGAGTATCCATAGTATCAGCCCTGGTTCACTTGCACATGTTTCATGCATCTCATACCTGACTAGGAGTTGTATTCCATAGGATGACATATCATATCTCAAATAAAATTTTACATGTAAAAATCTATGTTATCACTCAGAGGCAGTAGTTATTTTAAAAATGAGGTCACTCATGCGAAGAAAATGGAGTATAAACAGCACCCCTTTCTCAAACTTTTGATTTTTACGAGACCAGAAGTGACAAATCTTTTCCACTCACTTCAGTCAGTTCTCCATCTTTCTATTCTCAGTGAGATTCCAGCCCTAACGGATAACATTGGATAAATACAGTCAATAAAAATTTAGGATCGCATTTATGTTTGATTAGCCTGGTTTTTATTTCTACTAATTTCATCTGACTGCCAGATCTAAGCAATTGAGCCCCATGACACAAAGAATTCACTACATTATAACATATTGACTGAGAAACCATTAATAAGTACTGTATAACGTTATTATCCCTGTATCCTAAGCAGGCATGATATGAAACCTGCATTTGCATTGTTGTAGCCATTTTTGCATTGTTCTTTCAGGATGAATACAGCAAGTAAAATGTCATCGTAGGTTATGTAATAAAATGTCTGAAACTAATGCAGCCATGTAAAAAATGCAGTTTAATGTGATGTGCTGTAGCATAATGCAGAGCAATTAGATAAATTACAGTTAAAAATAGATGAAAAATCTATTCCAATATATGCTTAGCTCACAGAGGGATATTCTCTTCCCTCATGCCTTAAAATCCAGAGTAGAAGGTCCAAGAAGCTGTCAGTCTCATTTGTTTTCCGTCATGAGTACGGAGAGAAAGTAAGCGTGACTCAGAAAATTTTAAAACTTCTCTTCAGCATATGCTACATTCAGAGATGTTCAAGGAAGAGTTTCTACGTGCTCTTCCTATGTAAGAAATTGAGATATCCAAAATTGTAAAAGGAGGATAGAGAGCTTCAAACAGCTTTTTAAAGTCCTTATCCTCAACTCAGTGCTATTTTTTTTAAATTACCATCTCTTACAGTTGCATATTTAGTTGGCTGGGCTTTTGTGGGTGTGAATCTTTCTTGTATCTTCCAATACAAGACTAAGCCCACAATCTACCAACTGGAAAGTCATCAACTTGTGTGAAGTTCTGTGGCCATAGCAGAATAACTGATCAGAGAGGTACACTGCAGGATCGTGTGATGGTCGAGCCAGCTCAGGCTTGAGAAAAATGGTTTGTACTATATTATCAGGAGGGAATGACTTGGATTAATGGAAAATAGTTTCCAGAGAAGAAAGATACTGAAGAGCACCCTTCTGAGAAGGTAGAAGAGCTCCTGGGTAGTTTGGAACCTGAGGATTGCTCAGCAACATTGGAAAATATTAGGAAGGAAATGTGTCCAAGCGGTTGGTTTGTTTGTTTGGTTTTATTTTTTCTGGCAGCTATGTGTTTCTAAGGAACTTTTTTTTTTTTTTCTTTTTTTGAGTGGGGCAACAAACAGATCGCTTGATTTTGCTGGGGTACCACTACAGCTGGATTTTTAGGCTGTGTCTAGACTGTTAAATAAGATGTATCCACAATCATTCCCATGCGCAGAGTCCCACTGTATAGAACAGCAGATGCCTATGGTGTAAATTCTCTGAGCTTCCTAAGTAATTTGTGGCAAGATCCACCTGCTTATTTGGAATGGTTTCTGAAATGTTCTCACTTCTAAACTGTGCCTGTGAATTATCTAGGAGAGTGCTAGCTGGCGTGAGTGAAAAGCATTTCAGGAGCAATTTTAACAATTTAAAATGTAGGTGATCATATTCTAGTGCTCAGGAGTGTTTCCGGGCAGTATTTGATTTACTAGTATAGATCAAGCTGCCAAGTCCCTGTAAGTGGCAGCAAATGGTGACTGTGGGATTATGAATGGATCCTTACTGGCCCCAGAGGAGTTGAGAAATTAGGTAGAGCTAAGCCTGATGAGCATTCAGATGAGGGACATCAGCCTGGGCTTTCAGCTGTTCCTATACCTAATCAAACTTGAAAAAGAAAGAATTGGTGTTGCAAAAGAATGTCACTTTCTTATAAAATGTCAGATGTCCTCCTTTGTTACTTGGTGGAGGGTATGTATAGGTAGAACAGATATGCCTACATACCTGTTCTTATCATCATCCCGGTTCCTTTGCTGAGTTGGAGTAGTCAGAAGAGGCTCAGCTCATAAATAACAGGGTTTGGGTACACACTACCTCTTGTACAAGAGCAGTCTTTACTCCCTGCAGGACAAAATCTAGACATCTTCCATAACATTTAGTTTTCTTCCTTTTACTTTCTCATTTTTAGATTCATTCATATTTTGACTGAGTGGAACTGCAGCTGTTACCAAGAAAAGGATTCCCTTCTGGCTGCTGTTTTCTCTGCCTTTTTCCGTTTCATTGCTCCGTGCTCAGCTGTGGCTTTTCCCATCACATACCAAGATTTAGTTATATTATTTTTGGCCTCTCAGAAAGTTTGAGTTTACATTTTTATTTTTTTTCCCTGTGCCTCATCTTCTATATTCCACTTATTGTTTTATTCCAGATTTGACATTGTGTTTATCACTTGGTAAGAGATAACCATGAGCTATACCCTTGAAATTGTGTTTGATATTCCTTTTCCATCTCACCAGGGATCTGGTGTGGATATACCACTTGTGAGGCATCTGAGGTGTTGAGAACCATGCAGTGCATCTTTTCTAATCTCTCCTGGAGATGTTCCATTTTTCATGAGTAATTAAGAGCAGGAACTTCAAGACAAGTGGAATGTATTTGTAATGAAAATTCCTAAATGTTAAAGTGGGATAAGTGGGATGTTTCTTATGATCTCCTTTCTATTTAAAAAACAAACTCAATTTAAAAATCAAACTTGGTTTCACCCCATTGCAAAACAATAACTTATTATTGCAGAATGTTTAAGAACTCACTTTCAGTCTGTAATGTTCAATATATCCCTCCTTTTATGAACTAGTGAGAAAGTAAAGAATGACTGCAATGTTTACACCTATATATTGAAGTTTTAAATAATGAGTATTTGATGTATCAGTTACAGGTAAGGACATAAGTCAAATGCCCGCAGTTCAGCATTGTGAGAAACTTCAGGGCCCTGACTATTCGTAGTGAAAGTGGTAAGAATACTGAGAAAGTTTTAGTTATGAATATGCTTTGAATACCTTGCTGAATCACATCATAGTAGAGGGGTAGTTACGGCATGAGCCACCGGGAGCTATGTAGTTAGATATTCGGTAACATTTTTATTTACCGTGTCGAACGTGGCATTTTGCAGAACTGCACAGCATTTACTGTAGGGCTTTCAGGTTTTTCGCGACTTTTCACTCCCCTTCTTGCTGCTTTTTTGAAGAAGAGCAGCCATGCTGCTGTGCTTCATGCTTGATGCACTGCTCTCCTTGGCTGCTGGGCATAATCCCTGTGAGCTTTCCAGCTCTGACGGGTCCTACGTACAAATTTGTGAATCACTAACTGCCTCCAGCGTGCGGTGCTATCACTGTGGTGCCTCTCTACATACACAGCAGCAGAACTTCTGGCACTGGAGTGACATCTTTGCATCGAGGGAGGCAAAGCTTCGGATTACTTTCATAGACTTGGTGGCCTCAGTGCCGCCCGGTATTTTAGGCACTTAATTGCTGTTTTGCAACTTCGCTGTGGGAAATGAGATTGTCTTTCAAAGATGCTTTCAATGTGTTTGTGTTGTACAATGGAAAGTGATATAGTAGGTACTTGTTCTACCTAAGCTAGTACTGATCCACGCAAGTACCGCTCCATAGCACAGTTGTATGTCCGTGCAGAGATGCTCATTTTAGTAGTAATGCTGAAAAGCCCTGCTGAGTTTCTGAGCTCCCATTTTGCAGCTAGTTTGAATGCTGATGGTTTGTGTTATGTTTAACTGCGGAGCATAGTCCTGCCTTTAGACTTCCAAGTGAGACTTTTCAGATTCTGAGGAACTTCAGTGTTTGAAAAATTCAAAATATATTTGAAAAAAATATATATTCAAGAAAATATAATATTTTCTTGAAAAAGGGACAGATCTGTGAACAAAGCGAGAAAAATCCTGTTACAACTTTTGACAAAATATTTTGTGAAGGCTAACCCCGAAATAAAATAGAATCCGAAGCTGGTTAGGATTGTAAATAACAATGTGGTAAGATACCAACTGGTGGATGAGAGATCCTTCTGGCATCTCTGCTCTTACTTACTTTATTATCTAGAGTACTACTAAACAGCATCTTAGTGAAGTCCAAAGAAGATACTAATTGGTTAGAATTGTCAACACTAACAGCACTGAAAAGGTAAGAAAAGCTTTCAGCACATGATAACTATCTGTACAGGGATAAGGAAATCAAGCTTCTGTCACCTTTAAGTTAAGCTTACAAGGTGTATATATAACCTCATTTGCCACATCTTTTATTTTATATTTTAACCATCTAGAAAGGTATCTGAGTACTCATAAAGACCACAATAGTGGGAGAAGTCGCACAACCAGAAAAATTAGAATATTTTTGCCTCAAAGTAAGTTAATGCACTCAAGAGAGGGTATATTGAAATGCAGGAACCAGACAAAAGAAACGTTGGGATGAGGAAATGACAGTGAGGCACATTGCACTAGGTCTTAGGCCACCTTGTTTTTATTCTTGTCTCTGCTGCTGGCTTGCTACATGACCTTGATCCAATCAGTTCCTTATTTTATGCCTCAGTTTTTTCATCTGTTAAAAAATGGGGATAATGATACTGTCCTGCTGATGAAAAATGCTTTACAAAATGTGGGTGCTATTATAAGCAGGGTATCAGATCACCAGGTCAGTAGCTAATGGTTCATGAATTTGTAACTATAATGTAAAACTATGTAATTTGTAACTATGATTTACTATAGGTAAAATATTCCATTTAAGCCTGAGCCTTGGTTAACCAAAACAAACATGAAGGGTTTCAGTGAGAAAAAAGAGAATATTTTTTAGGGTGATGGTTCAGGAACTTAACATATATGTGTAGTATGACTATTAGTTTTTTAGATTAGGTATATTTTTTTAAACCATGCCTAAAGCCATTTGGAACAGATGCTCCAATGAGTTGTGGTAGATGCTGCATAAGAATGAGAAGGAGTTAGCAGAACAGTTTTAGCTAAGTTGATGCAAAGCTCCCTAAGCTAGCTGTCGGTGATTTGTTCATGTCCTATTGCAGCCCTGTGCAGGCACAGAACCAACCACTGGAGTTCTAACATAGCACTACTGCACAAAGTTTGTCTTGCCTAATGTATGGGACATGACTTGCTATGTGAGTGCCTGGACAGTGATCTGAACACGTGGAGGAAACCCAGCATGTCTCCAGTTTGGCAGAGTTGCTGTACTTATTCAGTAAGTGTGAGAGCTGCTCTGTGCACGCACAGGGAACTTACTGCAATTGCTTGCATATATCCTCTGGTCGTTGCATGCAACAGTCAGAGATGGTTCAGGGAATGTCTACAGTACTCAAGGATATCCATTGTCCAGGATTGCTAATGGATGAAATGATGGGCTTCTGCTGGAATTTAGGTAGAAAAGGCCCCCTTGGAGGTCATGGGGCCCCATGCCCCACTCAAAGCACAATCGACTCAGATCAGGCTGATCGGGATCTTTCCTAGATGATTTTGAATCTCTCTGGGGGTGGAGACCTGTTGCAGTTTTAGAACACTTCATTGTAAATGTTTTTTTTTCCTATCATCTAATCAGATATTCTTGTGTTGCAACTTGTGTCCGTTGCCTTTTGTCATGTCACTGTGCATCTCTGCTTACACCTTTCCGCACCTTACCACGGAGGGACAGTAAAGCGATCCTTACATAGCCTTCTCTTCTGAATGCTAACAAACCAAATATTCTCAAACTCCTGGCTCCCTTAGCACCTTGATGATCTTCTGCTGGACTCACCATAGTGTGTTGGTGTCTTGTAAAGAAGCCTATAGCACAGCACTTCAGATGCAGTGCTACAAGTGCCAAACAGAATAAACCGTTTCCTTTGACCCGATGCCTACACTTTTGCTAACACAGTATACAGCTGTCCACCTTTGCTGCAAGGGCACATGCAGGGTCATGTCTAACTTGTCTGCCAGGACTTCTCAGACATTAACTGTAAAAAGATGCTTTGTATCCTGTTGTCTCCTCACCTCTATGGTGTTCTTACTGCCCGGTTGCAGTGCTTTGCACTTGCTTGTGGTGAGATTCTGCATGAGATTCTTCATTCCCCTGGCCTGTTGAGCTCCCTCTGAATAGCAACCCAGTAGTGCTTCCACTTCACCTCCACACCCCCCAGTTTGGGATCATCCATGAATGGGTGTGCTCCATTCTATTGCTCAAAATTTTGAACAGTATTGGTCCCAGTACTGATCCCTTGGAAGCATAACTAGTAAGTGTCTGGCAGCCAGGTGGTTTTCATACAACTCATCTCAACAAATAGAAGAAAAAGACGTGTTGGAAAAGGAGGATTCTAGCTGCTGATGAGCAGAGCAGAGCTGCCCTACTGAATCTGTGTTACTGTTTCTGGACACACAGTGAAAGAGCTCTTCTGCCTAACAGAGATGAGGGATCTCACCACGGTGTGATACAGTCTTACCTCTAAGAGGCTGCAATACAAAAATAGAGCAGTTACCTAAACTGTTAGCGTACATAGCCCTCAAAGATACAAGAACAGGAAAAGAGTGTGATATGACATGTAAACAGTTGAAATCAGGGAAAAAAATTGGCTGAATGTCAATTAGAAATGATTAATGAGAAACATGACTATACAAGTGTCTTCTACAAGAAATAGGTGAGTTCTATCTAGTCAAACACTTTTTTTTTCTTGTTCACTGAGAAAGACACAGACTGAATCTTTAGAAATTGCTGTGTTTTCTAGTATTTTTGTATGTTTGGTATTTCTGATGTCTGTGGCTATTAAAGAAGTTCTTTGGTGCATTGTTACATTCAGTTCATGTGGGCTTCACACCTAAACTGTCAGCCAGAATAGACTGGGAGTGAAATACAGTGAAATGTCGGATCAGAGGAGGAGTACTAAACACAGATATGTATTTCAATTTAACATTATTATGTGGCTTTGTTTATTAAATAGATTTTTGCGCTTCTCTATTCTTACCACTGTGTAATCTGAATAGCTTTTCCCCAGATTGCATGTGGTCTCCTTTTTCCCCTAATGTGACAAGGAAAGGGAAAAAAAAAAAGGCTATTCACTTGAAAAAGGAGGTTTCTTTTTAATGACTGAACTTGAAACGTTGAAGAAATCCACATTTCTGACCTAATCCTCTATCAAATCCCATTAGGTAGTGGCTCCACTGAAACTTAGAGCTGATTTAGCTCCCAAATATGCAGATCTGATGATACTTGGGATAGAAGTCTCTGTGAGTTTAATACTGCGTACACTCCAGATACTCTGTACCACTAAATCAGTGTAAGTCTGGTGCAGTAGGATACTCTGCTTCACTAGTTAAAGTTAAAAGTTAATATTTCACATGTATGTCCCTGCTGTTCTGTCTTGATGGCACTCTTTTCTTCTAACGCCTTCCCCAGGTACTAGCTCTTGTAGTTAGTTATCATTATTTATTTAAGTTGCCGTCCAACTAAGACAAAATTAGCTAAACCCATTTCAAAGCGAAGTGTCTGGCACTCCTTTCGCTGCAATGGAGTGCACCTGTTTATACTAGGCCAGAATTTTCCCCAAATGTCTCATTGAAAGAACAGCATCAATGATAATTTCAACTACTCTGCCAAATCCTGTCAAAACATTTTTGTTTCTGCACATCATCATTATTCGTTTATGACTGTGTGGCCGTGGGAAAAGCATTTCTTAGTTAATTACAGACAGGGAGCCTGCAGAGGGAGCTCAAACCTTTGTTTATGTGGCCCTCACTAAAATAGCCATTTTTTCTACAGGCAGTGGAGTAACTTGTTATTTAAATCTATCAGAAATTTATTCTTCAATATGTAACGTTTATGTATGTGGAACACAGCTGTTTTGGAGATACATGTGAGAGTAAAAGCCTTTGTAAAGTGACTGGAAAGACTGAGGATTTCTGGGACTTGGTAGGTGGCACTGTTCGAAATCTCCAGAACTGTAGTGTCCAGACCTCCAAGCCTTCCTTTTCAGTCCTCATTCTGGATGGAAAATAGCTTCAGTAGGTCACTGCTCTGTCAGGTCAGAGCCAAAATAGTGCAGAAAGACCAAATTGGACTCCATGAGTTGGAGCTCAGATGAGGAACATGAAGCTGGAATAAATGAGGCCATGAATAGATGAGCTGAGGAGGCTGCTGCAGACCTTCATCAGGGAAGGACAGAGAGTGCCTTATTTGGGGTGAGAGCAGGTGACTTCTGGTTGAGTGAGATCTTCAAAATAATTTGATTTACTTTGCTGAATGTGATATGTTTCATCATGACTGTCATGAGAGGAGGGAGGTATGTACAGGCTGTGGAAGGAAGCAGTAACGTTACAATCTACTGTTTGAAAAAGTAAAACAAAAAAAATCCTATGTGCAAATCTAGCAAACAGAGATAAATTAAAGCAATGGTGATGTTGAGGACAGCACTGCACCCCTTAATCCTCCCGTTGGCAGGTGCGGGCAAGGGCTGGTATTTAAGAAGACCACATCCCTGTGCTGCCCTGGGGGGTCTCCAGTTGCAGAAGACCCCTGCCTTGTAGTTACAAAGCATATTGAACTTTGATCCTTTTTCTTGCAGCTGTAAATGAAAAAGAACTGTGGTGTTTTCTGTCCCATCAGACCTTTTGGCTTTGCGAGAAACAGGAGCATGTATCTAGCCAGAGTCTGGGACTGTGGAGTCTGGCTGCTGTGAAGGCAAGAAATCTCTGCGAGTTTGTCCTATTTTGAGAGTCCTTTAATAATTAAGGATGGAGGAATCATTTTAATGGTACCATTGGGGGGTTTTGGTGAAAATAGGTTTTCCCTATGGTTGCCTCTTGTGCCTGTTGGCAGTGGGCTCTGGAACAGCCTGGAATGAAGATTGATGTTGGTAGCTGGTCGCAAATTGCAAAGGTCTGATAGAGGCAAAAGAGTTCTGTTATTATTTTTGGTCTTTCTGGTGAAACTGTAAATATTAGCAGAATCAGAGAGGCAGACGCTGTATCAGTTTATACTGAAAAACTAAACTGTTTCACCAGTCATTACCGCTTCTTTCATATCTTTTGTATATGACAGAGGATTTTTTAAATTCTATCTTCAGTTCTGGATGGTATAGAATATCTGGCTGCCATTCACTAAAATGTTAATGGTATCTTTCAATGTGGCTTTTTTTTTTTCCCAAGTGCTATTCATGTTTTCTTGAATTTGCTGCAATAAATCTTGAACATCTCAAGTGCTTATTTTAAGTTTCCTGCTTGGAAAAAAAGGTGTCAGTACACTAACAGGCTTTTTGTGAATTAAACGTTGGTAATAAATTGTTATGAACAAGAACTACCAGTCAACTAATCAGTGGGTTGTAAATAGCAAATTGAAACTCACTTTTCTTCTCTGTTGTGTCTTTAGATCTACAGTTGTCACACTCTCTTCCTAGTAAACACACACCAATCTTTAGTATTGAGGAGGGAATCTAAAGCAGGGATGTAGACACCTCCCTGTCTCCAACCTGTTGCAGTTTGGTTTATTGCCAAAACCTCTCAGTTTCCTGAACACCCTGGATTGAGAACATATTTGTAGTTCAGTGCAAGCAGAGGCTTTAAGGAATATATTTATCCATTTTGCTGGTTTTAATCTAGTATCCGCAGTCACATACTGTAAAAACTGTTATTAACCAGTTGGTTCCTGACAATCTGTGTGTTGCACTGTGATGGCAACTTACTGTTTGCAACAAAACATGATTTATCTTGGTTTCATAGGGGTAGAGATGTTTGTATCCACAACAGTTAATTACAGAAGGTCAAGTAGTTAGCCATTATTACTGGCTCAATTTTTTTAAAAACTAATAATAAAATGATGTAGAATAAATATGAAATTCCTCGTAAGCTGTTAAATTTTTCCCCAAAATGTTCGTAACGTAGTTTGTTAACCTTCTGAGGGAGAAAGAGGCACGTGTTGACATAATGTTAGCAATTAAGGACTTAGGAGTTTGAGTGGAACCGACCATAATCATCACTGGAAACCACAGACTTTTTTTTGATCATTCATGAAGCAAAAGATGTTTTGATAAAACCCATGTGCATGAACTTCACGTGTGATGCGCATCAGCTGCCTGTTTTATTCTCCGTTCCCTGCCGGGGCCCCTGATCACTCTCACTGTATTTTTATCAGTTCCCACCCAGGCTTTCTCCTGAAGCTTTCTGTCCTAGGAAGCAGAGCTCAACAGCACATGGGATTGTTCACCCTTGGATCCACTCCAGCCAGACTGACTCCCTTTACCCTGGACAATCCTTCAAGCCAAGTCTTGTGCCCTTGCTTGCCCTCACGTGTCCCTGTGCCATGCTGAGTGACACACAACTCACACCATTGTCATCATGCCATAAGACCCCACGCTGCTGATCTGTGGCCCAATCCTCTCAATATTTAGGACACTTTGAACTGGAAAATGAATGAAAAAATAGCTATGGTACTTTGTATCTCGTGATCACCTAGGGTGCAAAGAAGTTGCAGGCTGAGTTGTATGAATTGTGAAGGTGATGGCTCACCCCTTGAGAGGATCCCAGCTCTAAGCAGTGCGTACGTGCATAGGTCCTCACTGGTGCTGTTGGTTGGGGTTGGCTTCTTCGTGGTGTCTTCACAAGGGTGGTAGGCATAGTAACTCCCAGAGTTACTGTGCACTTCACCAAGTATGTTTTGAGACTGCCCCGGTGGGGTGGCAGCATCAGTGAAACCATCTTCAGATGGTACAGAGTGAACTTGAGTTCCCTCAGTGACTTTTCACTGCCAGGTTCTAATAAACCCTTGGAAAGTAAAAACCCACCTATGATGAGTGTCCAGGGGTTTGTGTGTTACTCGCTTCATGTCTGCACATAGTAAACAGTAGATGTTGTTGGAAAATTGGGAGAGAAATTGGAGGCCAAATGGCCAATCCTTCCTCTTCCCTGTGTGTGCCTATAATTGCTACCAATGTTAATTGCTGTTAATTGAGTAAGTTGGGGGAGGGAGAGGGGAAGTTTGCTAAGCAAGCTTAACGTTAAAGACTAGAAATTTGGAGGTCCTGCTTTAAAGTTGTTCATTACATCTTTAATTTTGTCATCTTTGTTATGTTCTCATTATTAAAGTACAGTTTGAATAGAAACAGTACAATTCTAGTATCTAAACTATTTAACCCTAATATTGTAAATGGGAGGAGTAGCATTTGTATACCAGGGAGTAAGTAACAGAATTTTACCTTGAACGTTTTTTTGAATTTTACCTTGGAAATTAGGACTAAATATGATATGCGTATTCTGTGATCACGTATACAGTGTAATGTAAATACATACAGTTTAAACCTAGTAGTTATTCTGCAAACCCATGATTGCGTCTTCTTCCAATCCTTACTTGCTGAAGTAGTTTATCTGTCCTCTCACATGTGTAAAGGTTCTGCCAGGTTAAGCCTGTGATTTCTAGTTACTAGTATTCAAATCAATACAGGGATTCCCTAAATATCGTCCGTGCATCTTGGAATTTGTAGTACTTAATGCTGATATGTACTGTTCACATTTCTTCCTCTTAGTTCCTTCCAGAGCTCAGGAGTGTTATTAAATCAGTTCTTTGGCTTATCAGTGCAAGGCTTGCTTATAGATCGTGCAGTACTAGAGATAGCATCCAACTGTTGCAAGAGCTGACAGTTGTCCAGAGGATTACAACTGTGATCATATTGAGTTTGGAGGGGTTCCTGACCTGTTATATGTTCTTTTGCATAATTGTTTCTGGAGGCAAAAGGGCAGGAAGGGTGCAGAATTAGAGCAACGCATTTGACGGGAACTTGTCATCTGAAAAACAGTTTGCATTGCCTGTCATCTTTTGTTTGGTAGAAAACAGGCTGTGACATAATATCTGTCACTGCCAGCGGGTTTTTCCTCTGCACCCTGGAGTGAAAAAACCCATGTAGTAGCAGCCTGAGGTCTAGGCTACCTATGTTACTGCGCAGGACCCGCCTGCTCTAGCCATGTGTATTTGCACGCAGGGGCCCACCTGCCCCAATTAAGGAGGGAAGGAGATACAGGGAGATTTGGAAAAAAAAGAAATAAACGTAAAAAAAATGAAAAGCTAATGACAGCCCTGATCTTGGATGAGGACATCAAGAAACATCTTCTGAGATTGCTGTTGGGACAGAATGAATTCAGTGCAAAAGGGAGAACGGTAAATGCAAAGCATGCCAAGTGCACCTCTAGGTTGTTAGTAGGGAAATGAGCCGAATGTTGGTGGCAACGAATGGAAATTTGGAATTGGAAACTTAGTTTCTGGTGAAAAGATGACAGGTGAAAGAGGGAGAGAGAAATGACATAATCCCCCAATACTTGAAAATATGTTTGGTTTGTTGTTTTTTTTTTTTTTAATCACAGAATAGTACCCAGTGTTGTGACATCTATGGAGAATTTATGCCTTAAAATTAATTCTAATCTTCATAACAGAGTAGGTGTATTGATTGTTTTATTTAAGAGCGTGGAGTGTGTTTTAGGAGATGGTCATGATGATGCATTAAGGATTTAAAGGGTTTTGACAAATGTGGTGGTACCGTAGCCACTGAGAAGCAATGTCCTCCCACACTTCTCTGATTTTTTTTTTTTTATTTTTTTTTTTCCCTGTCTTTCCTGTGCTGCATATGGTTTTGAAATTGTTGTTTGCTAGTTTATTTCTGACTCAGGCTTTGGTCAGTACTTTGTTGTCTTTGTAAATGCCTGATATAAAATATTTAGGACTGAACTCAAGGTTAATGTAATTTTAACCAGCCAAACTTGACGTACCTCTGATACAGCTTTGTGGAAGAGGCACCTATCGCTTGATAGCTGTGTGAAACTGTTGCCTACAGAGATGGGCTCTTGACACTGTCTGCCAGCCTCAGGCTGTCCGCTTTGTGTCTGCTTTAATTGAAAATTAATAGTTAGGGGGTTGCTATGGAAATGATACCATTGCTTGCAGACAGCAAACCCAGCTTTTTGCAAAGAGACACTAGTGGTATTGTTTGTCCTTGTTGACCTCAGAAGTTCAAAAGCCTGGAGGAGGAAAGGAGATGCAAATATTTTACTTAAAAAAATTAATTTGCATATTTATAACATTATTTTTGAATGTCAGAGATATCAAGTTTTTTTAACAAACTTTTGTGGGTAAAAATGAGAGTGTAGGCTTTTAAATGTTATGTTAATTGTTATTACACCGCTTTGCAGGTTGATAAGGCAGTATTGCTGAAGAGCACATTATGTTATCGTTCTAGTGAATGTAAACAGATTTGTGTGAAAATGTTCTTTGACTGATGTGATAATGGAAACTATCATTTATTTCCTCTGGAGTACCTAAAGTCATTTGTAACATTGTATACATTACTCACAGTTTCTTTGAAATGTGAAAGCACCCTAAAACTGCGGGCAGTTGGGGAAAACAAATAAAAATATGGAAAAAGTAGACTGCAATTTTTTTTTTATTTTTTTTTTTTTTTGCTCGACAGGGAGGGAGCTCGCAAACAAACTGCATTGAACACTCCAACCGAGCAAGCGGAGTAGAATTTAAACTCTTTTTTTTTTTGAGTGTTGTTACTGCCTAAATCATAGTTGTACATAGACAACGTCATGTGATTGTGGGCTTTTTCGTGCTTTGTTCATTCCTGTGATAAGGCATGTGTTCATATCTGCCTGTGTACAGCCACCCCCACACCCACCCACAGAGTGAGTGGTATCGATTTTTTTTTTTTTTTTTTTTTTTTTTTTAGGGGGGGTTTTTTGGCCTTTTTT
>VWZK01008057.1:0-11739 GCA_013396935.1 Baryphthengus martii | reverse complement strand
TTTTTTTTTTTTTTTTTTTTTAAGGGAATTTGCCTGCTAGGCAGGTCTTCCCTAGCTCTCACAGTTCTAATTATTTCTTACTGCCCTAATGCTTTCTCACTATTAAATTCTCCATTGAGTGTAATAAAGTCTCCCTACTCTCAAGAGCTTGAAGAGCTGTGCTTTTTTTGCCTCTTTTTTTTTTTTTTTTTTTCCNNTTGTGACTGAGAAAGGGAGATAGATACAGAGAGGGAGTGAGAGGAGTGTGCTTTCCAAGGTGGGGTTTCCCAAGCTGTCGTTGCTCAAATAAGAATCTTACCCTGAAATTGGCTGCTCATTTCTGTGTGGGCTGTAGGTAATGCAGTCAAGCAGGCTTTTGCCACTATCCTATGCGTAAGGTATGCATCTTATAATATAGCAAATAGTCATATAGATAAGACTGGCCTTTGAATAGATTTTTTTCTGTTTTCCATCAAGTGAAAATAAATAGCAGGTAGAAATTAATTAGACCTTACTCGCTGTTTGTGGAAGTGAACTGTTGTTTAATAATCGGATGAGGGAGACAACATTTTCCTGAATTTTAGAAAGCAGATAAATTACTGTGCCTTGGACTGACTTACTGTTTTTATTAGTCCTGAGGAATTGAGATGGCATGAAATGAAAAGATACAGCCTTTACAATGCAGGATAGCTTTTAGTTCAAGATTGAATATGATACTCTACCTTCAATACCTTTATCAGACTGCTTGTGCCAGTCGGTTAAAAGGATGTTCATTTAAACATCTGATATATAAATAAGCCAGGCAGTGGGAAAAAATGTGGCGTATAGCACAGAGATAAGTATTTTAGGCAAGGCTCCTTTCTTTGGTTGAAGTTAACTTTAGTATAAATCAATTCATCTGATTTCTTAAAGCCTTCTCATGCCAGATGAGTGCACCTGTTAAGGCAGAATGCTGCAGGAAGGATGCACGTTTTCTTTACCTGGCACTCCGCGTATGTGTGTGTGGAGATTGGGGGGTGCTGAGCTGCTGGCTCTTGTCCCTATGGAATCAAACTCATCTGTGATAATTGGCAAGAACCTAGTTGTCGATTTTATTGTAAATCTCTGTTTAAAAATGGCCTACGGAGACCCACCATACGAGTGCCCACTTAAAAGTTTCGTACTGTGGCTTGAATTCTTGAGAAGAGCTGTGCTTTCTGTGTTGGGATCCAGACACTGCTGTCCCACTGCTGCGCTTTTTAGCCATTTTTGAACTGTTGCTTTATTCACATCTACCACCTTCGCTCATGAGGGTATCCTGAATAGTAAAATGATTAGTTAGCTTTGAAGAGATGAATTTTTTTTTTTTTTAGCATGAAAATTCCATTTTTATCCCATCAAAGATGCTGAATTTGCTCACCGATGCAGATCTGATTCATATTTTTTTTTTTTCCCCGATTATGCTGAGAAACATCCCGTAATTCACAACTGGAAGCTCTGGTTTTTGAAAGACCTTCCAGCACAAGGTGTTTGAGCATACTTTAGATTTTTATGGAGAAAAGTTGAGTAGATAGTAGTATATTAAACCTACTAATATAAGTACTTTGTTTTAAAGTATTTCAGTAGCAGTTTACCTAATTAGTGTTTGAATCATATTCATTTACTTACATATATAAAAAATATGCAGTGAAGTCATTTGTATCTCTGCTTAACTCAAGCTTTGAAAGCTAGATGTTTCAGGTAAAGTGAAAAAAACAAAACGAACACAACAAAATAACAACCCGTTCCTTTATAAATATTCTCTTAACTTGTCTCATTTTTTTTGCTCTCACACATTCAGCTACGTCCTTCATATTTGGCATTTTGATTTATTAGGCAATCATAAGTATTAAAGACTTTTAACATACCGGCGCAAGACTTCAGATGCATTGTGCCTTGTGTCAATGATGAATTAATTCCAGCAGAGCACAAAAGTTACCATTATTTAAGCCTAGCTCCTCACCTTTGCTTTTACATACTAGGCCAGTTTTAAAAGGCTGAATGAAGTTTAGGCCGGGTCTTAGGAACTGGAACGAGGTCACGTCAGGGGCACGCTGGGTAGTACGGAGCACCGTGCGCTATAGCTCTGCCTTGGCCATGTAGGGTGATGGCTGGGAGGGTGCTCACGCCTTGGGTTGGAGGGCTCACCCGCAGCAGGGATGGCAACCCCTCTAAAGTTTCTGAAGGCGGCTTGTGATGGCGGCAGTCCACCTCCATGTCTCCAGTGCTGCAGAGCAGCTCATAAGGACTCGCCCGCGGTGTCTGTCGTGGCGGGAACCACCTTCCCGCCTGTCCCCAGCAGATGGGGAAGCGGCTGGTCNCGGCGGCAGCGGCGGCGGCCGGTGGCCCGGGAAGCAGGTGGTGGCGGCAGCAGCCCCTTCGCGCCCGGGACTTGGGCGCTAGCAGCACCAGTACCTGGCAGGGCAGGACAAATGTTGCGGGCCTGACGTTCAGTACAGCCTATCATAAAGTAAGGAGGTCTAATTGAGCTCCGGCTCCCTATCCTGCTATTTGTACAAATAAAAGACCCCATCTTGATGCAAAATAAACACAAAAGCAGTGTTGTGACTATAACAGGGAGTCATATACTAATTTATATAATAAGTGGTTGTGCACGCTTTATTCAAGATTATGGCTGCAAGAAATGGCATGAATTGCTGGGTGTGTTTAATGCTGGATTATAGCAATTTGAAACATGTCAAACACATGGCTAATGCCTCATGCTTCACTCATTCTTGCGTAAACCTGCATAGCCACCATCCATTATACCCTTGGTAACAACACAATTCTGCAAGTAAATATTGTTACACTAAGTAACCTTTCAATTCAAGTTGTTTAGGAAGAGAAAATGCAATCTTGTGCAGT
Organism: Baryphthengus martii; assembly: GCA_013396935.1. Taxonomy (NCBI): domain Eukaryota; kingdom Metazoa; phylum Chordata; class Aves; order Coraciiformes; family Momotidae; genus Baryphthengus; species Baryphthengus martii. Next base: position 8,877 of record VWZK01008057.1, on the reverse strand, counting down.
CAGTTCCAGTGTCAGTTTAATGTTTCAAAAGGGAAGTGGTGTAGAGAATAAGTATCTGTACAGTGACTTGCCGGCTTAAAGCACACGTACGTGCGTGTGCACGCAGAAAACGTACCGTTGGCTGCAGGGGAGAAAAGTAAAACTATCGCTTCTAACTTCACAGGGCCAGGATTTCTCCTTTGCTATGGGTGATTGCTTGGTTACCCTGGCAGAATTCGGCATTTAACCTGCAACGCAACTCGCTAAAATAATCTACCACTTCATCCTCCCTTGCAGAGAGCAGCAAATATTTTCCCCATACCTTTTGTTTAAAATACCCGATCGCAGAGCGTATATCTCACCTTTGGCGACAAGAGTTTGGGAATCAGAGCAGAAGTAGGTGCTGGTGAATGTCTGTGTCTGTGAATGCGGGTGCGTGTGTGCGTGTGTGCCTGTGTAGGCATGCTTGTGACTGACAGCGAGTGTGACAGCCAGAGAAAAAGAGAAGGATTAGAAAGTGTGAATGCGTATGAATGTGTGTAAACAGGAACTTGTGTATTTTCCTCTTGTACTATTGGAAATACTAAACTTTCAGCCTTAGTGTCTGGCAGTCAGTGTATTTCTTTGTATTTATTTATTACTAGTATTATACTAACAACCTGCACTACTGTTGTAAAAGCAAGAAAACAAAAAGTACCTTCGTTTTCTTAGTGAGATGTTGCACATTCAGATTGTTCTGCCACCAATAGCTGAAATTACTCAGATACCAGAAATGATGTTTAGATGTTTTCAGTGCCTTAATTTGTGAGGGTTCAGAGTTGATAGCACATGCACATATGTATAGATGTACATGTATGTGTGTGTGTGTGTATGCAAGAGAAGAAAAAGGAAGACGAGAAAGATGCTGTGCTCTTGATTTTTCCAGCAGCCCTTTTTCAGTTGCCGGCAGTGAGAAGGAGACTGTGGACAACCAACACAGAGCATTACTCAGGCCAAAGTTTGAGTATTGTTTTAAAAAATATCCTTTTACAACTAGAAAAAAAAATATTCTTTTTAATGCAAAATTCTAGGGACTTTTTCTTCTTCCTATAAATGCTTGAGTGTTTCTTCCACTTTACTTGCAAATAAATTACCTTTCCTGGTATTGATACTCTATAGCTTCATCCTCTGTGCACGCACACAGAGTGTGTTGGGTCGGATTTGTTGCTTTCTATTGCCAGAGTAGTGTTACTGGTCATGTTATGTTAAAGCCGATTCTGCTGGCTCACAGACACTTTAACTTAAAATGCAGAGCCCGAACTACACTCTGGGGCTTTGCAAGGATACAAAATCCACAAGACATAAAACCCTTTGGTTAATATGAACTGGAAGATGCTTAACCCTTCTCTGCTAATTGTAACGAAAGAGTCCGAGGGATGTAAAAACAGGGGGGGCTGATGTATTCATTTATGAAATTTCTGAGTGTTTTCTAATGTTTTGATTCTCTAACATTTACACCCCTGTGCCCTTTTAATGCGCTTGCCTAAATGTACCACTGTTACTGTCTAACATTTGGTTTTGTAAAAGATGAACCTGTCTGTTGGTTAAATCTTTGTTTGACTAAAAAAGGATTAATGTTTGAATTTCCCGAATTTACAAATCCTTGTAACGATACAGTTGATGAAGTGTTTTAAATAGATTTCCACTCTGATATACATGTCTTTTTATTGAAAGTAAATATTGTAAAAATCAGAAAGGGCTGCCTGCTCCCACAGTTGTGGCATACCCGCATTAGAATTTTCATATAAGTACTAAGGGCAATCAGACCCTTTTCTCTGAATATTTTAAACATTGTACATGTAAAATTTATGCCTAATTTGAATACTTATTAGCTGCCTAATCTCAGAAAAGAGTATTAGCTTTGTTTTTGCCTTGTAAAATTCATCACTGCGTGTATCACATTTTCCATTTCTATTATTTTTCTTTGCTTATGTTCCTAAGAGTGTTTAAGAAGGGCTGTTTGTTCATAAACACATCTGGTGCCGCTGTTGTTTACTGGGCTGTAACAGCTGCCCTCCCTTATCTTAACTGTGTGATGGTGTTTGGGTTTTTTGCATCCTGTTTATTTTTGACCACACCATCTTTGAATAAACTCATCTTGTACTATTTTAACTTTTTTTTCACACAACATACACTTTCACTTGATCTTGTAGGCGCTTGTTTGTGTTAATTCATACCGCATTTTCATTAATATCCCATGCACGCAGTTGAAGTTGTAATGATCCTTCTCCTGCTCTTCCTGCCCCCCCCCAAAGAAAGGCTATTGCTCGTACTTTGCGAGGGAACAAAAAACTACGTTCAATAATTAGGCTACGCAGCAAGCTTTGTTTCTCCTCTGAGTTTGCTTACGTGTCCCTCTCCCTTCAGAGGTGTCTTTTAAATTCACAGCTCAGCCAGGTTGTTGTGGGGACTCTTTCAGTACCTCGGGAGTGAGGGCGAAGGAAGGTGAAGTCCATTCTGACCCTGCGAGAGCAGGAGAGGACTTTGGTGGCTCTGAGAAGAGACATTGACCTTTCCATATTACAGATACAAAATGCGCCTTGAAATTCTGGTTTGTAAGGGCACGTTGGTTCTTTATTTACTGCAAAGATTTCAAGTGATCTTGGCAGGACATCTCATTGCTATCCTGAAAGTACAGTATATTTATGCAGTGAAAATGATAAAACATTTATTACTGTAGAGAAGGTAATATGCATAATTTATGCTGTTTTTAGCACAATCATTAGTGATATTCTTGATAGATTTTATTTCCAGCTTTCATATCTAATACATGCCTGGAAAATTAATTTTATATCTTTCATTTATTTGCCTATGTTAAAATTGAGTTTTAAGTCATCTTCAAGTGAACAGTTTGATTGCTGCTCATGCATAAGCTTAATTACTTCCCAGGAAGGACAGTATTAAATGTTTTAAATGTCAGAAAAATAAATGAATATCAGCCGTTTGATTAAAAAAATAGGCAATATCTGACGTGTTTGCAGCAGGAGCTTTTTCTTAAAATGCCTCCGAGGCAAAATTTTATTTAGTCACAAAAAAGGAGAAGCCCATTATACTATTTATCATTGGTTGATACCATATGATTTGTAACACCCTTACAAAATTTTAATTTTGTATGATTAGCTGTGCATCATTAAACAACAGCCTTGCATAAGATATGCTGTAAAATTCTGACAGAATCAAGATAGTGAATATTTTAAATAAGGCTGTATAGTCATCCATGGTTGTCAAAGCTAGATAATAGGAAATATAGAGCAGTGTGTGAAATCGTGCCTTCATTTAAACTGGTTTTATAGGTAGACTTTAAAATGTAGTCGTTCATAAATGCTATTGACCATGCTGCGTGCACGGTGTGTTATTTTGGCCGTTAAATGTAAAGCACACAAAGATCACTTATAGAAACCATAATTCCGGTGATTAGTATCCCTATGAAAGCAGAGTTTGCATCGCATTTCTTGGTAAACGGCTCCGGGAGGCTTTTTTCTTCTCCTAAAGATGCTGTCTGTGTAATTGGCAGAGAGGGACATCTTGATAATGGAAGTGTGAAGGTGTAACGCGTGTGTTAATTGATACTTCTTAATCACTTTTAGGTATTAAGTCATGATGCAGGAATCTGCGACAGAGACAATAAGCAACAGTTCAATGAATCAAAATGGAATGAGCACTCTAAGCAGCCAATTAGATGCTGGCAGCAGAGATGGAAGATCAAGTGGTGACACGAGCACTGAAGTAAGCACAGTAGAACTGCTGCATCTGCAACAACAGCAGGTAAGTTTGTTTTGCTTCCTGTTTGTTTTTAAACAAATAAAGGGCTGATTTTCAGACGGGCACCCTCCCGCAGCCCCTCTGTGTGTGCTGAATGGGAAGTGTCAGGCAAGTGAAGAGCGTGGGGCGTTATTTGTTGTTGTTTTTGTGCACGTTAATGCTGAAACACAAGGATTCCCTTGGTTTGGTGGCGACGACGACGACGACATCTCGCTGATGCCGCCGCACACCACCGCGCTCGCCCGGTGATTAAAATCCCGCAGCATGTTTATAAAAGTTGTGCCGAAGCCTTGCGGTGCATGTTTTTTCCGAATCTGTTAGTTTACTGTGCGGTTCAGTGGCGCAGGAGGTGATGCAGAGCTTTCCACCAGAGGGCCACATTACTTGAGACTTCGCTTCGCTTGCGATGAATTGTTCCAAAGTCGGAGCTGGGGTGAAGGGACCAGAGTGACTTCTCAGAATAAAGATGCTTAGCTGTCGTAGGAGTAAATAAAAAAAAAAAATTCCAGTTAGTTCAGAACCACTGAAATAAAACAGAGCTTGTGCCTGTCTTGTGTGTGTGCGCGAGTGTCATTTGGATGTGTGATTTTTGAAAATATGGGAAAAGAGAGAAGCAGCTTTTTCTGTAGGTATGTTTTTATTCTCACTTCTAAAACATTTTTTTTTTTAAAGTTTGCCTGTTTGTTTTCTCAATGAGTTAATGGAGAATTGCTTTTATATTTAGAACTGTAAAATTAAACCATTGTCGGACTGCTGACACCGTCTAATTATGAGATGGTATCAATTAGTTTTTGTCACTGTAAGATTTCTTATTCTTTTAAAACCTGAACAAACATAATTTATTTTGCTTTATCTACCTAAAGAGTTGCCTCACCATCAGGGAATGCAGATTGTACTAATACAGTTAAGCTCAAATCGTTTGTTTGGTAAACAATTGGGATCTGATTCTGCAGAGTGTCAGTACCTGCTCTGAACTCCTGAAAGTCTTCAGTGCCTGCTCCTCTCATCTGCTGAGGTCACTCGGCACCTTTGGAATTCAAACCCTTCGTTTGTAAATACTGAGGTTTTTCATTACAATGTCAGGTATTGCATTAATGGAAGGAAAGTTGTCTCCCATAAGGTAAAATATTATAAAAAATCCTGTTTTATAGAAACATGTTTTAACATGATAGATAAATTGCGTGTGTACGGGCCTCTGAAATAACAGGTCATAATAGCTTTTAGAATTGAATCATTCTTAGTGCTGAATTAAGCAGTGTACACTAGCTACATTTATAGTTAAATATTTTAAACGGTGACAGAAAGAGTGGAAGGATTTAATAGTTGCAGATTGAAATATGAGAAGTTGTTAAGGCATAAATTTGTGCCTTGCTTTGAATTCAAGTGTATTCTGTTTAACAATTGAGCAGTTACAGTGTTACAGTCTGAGGAAATACAGATTTCAGTGTCTCCATTAAGTTCTTAGCAGTCATGCCTATATATATATAGACATGCACACACTATTATTTATATATGTACACTATATATACTATTTTCCTATACAATGATGTATATACACACATCTATTTATATTTAAATTTAGCATTGAAAAGCATACCATCTCTTTTATTCAGATGTTCAGATTAGGACAGCATTTTATAATCTTTACAGAGAGAGAGAGTATATTTAATTGGCAAAAATGTTTAGAAAACTAAATTTAAGTGAAGCGCTTTAAAACACAAATATGCCAGCAGAATAATGTGCCACTTACATGTTTCTCCAAACAGCAGTCCTAGGCATTTGTAGCCAATTTGTCCTTACAGTCACAGATTCCAGTAGATAGCATTTGCAAAGACCACAGAGAATAACAACTGAAGATGAAAATATCCAGTTGAGTACTAATAACAGACAGGTTCTGAGGGGACAGGCTTAGAAGTGACAATCTTTTCTTCAAAACTGTGATTAGATCTTAAATAAGCAGACAGGCAAAGTAAAACCATGGGTACAGTTAATAGGACTCAAGAGGCATTTTATGGTAGGGTCTGCACCACAGGATTTAAATACAACTTGAGTTAGGCATATAAATCCTTCTGTAAAATATGTTGATGTGAAACATAAACACTAGTAAACATGTAGTAGGATGTCCTTTAGATACTGGGCATAGCTTAATGTACTTCTGCTTTTCTTTCTAATTTTTTATATTTCCTCTTTTTTTGTGTGTGCGTGTGTTTTTGACCAGATACCTTTTTAAGTATGATTTAAGAGGAAAGTGATGGCTGGCTTTATTATTGTCGCTATAGTAACTCTCTAAAATGTTATTTTTAATGTGACTTGCCTAACAAACTTTGACAAGTAGAAAAACAGAGCAAACTCCATTGTACCTGCAGTTCTTATTTTAAAGATTTTTTTTGTTTGTTTTTTTTGTTTTTAAGTATGTGCAAGATGACATACTATACTGATGTCATAGTCTGGTTTTGGCTTCTCTGAGATTTTATTTTGGGCCTTCAGATAAACAAATCAAGTTCGTTATGTCTTTTTCTAAAGGAAGCAAGTAAATGATTGCTGGTTTTACTATGTTTCCTTCATCTGGGCAGCTACATAAAGCAGTGCTGGTGCTTAGGAATAGCCGTATCAGCTGAGTAAAATCACAAAATAAGTTTTCACTGCGGTATGAATATGTACTGGTTAAAGTTAAATATGAGAAATTTTAAGGCTATATACAAAGAGAAGCTGGGCGAAGTTAAAAAATTTAAATTATATACACTCTTGTTCAAGCATTATCATCACAGATTGACAGATTTACAGAAAGTAAATAAGCTAAAATAATAGACGTCATTTGGTTCTTAAAAGCAATTATATGGAGTTTGGACGGTCCTGTTACTGGCTTTATGAACTATGTTGTTGTGATCTTTATATAGAAATGAGAAGTTTGACTCAAATCAGGGAGTTATTCCTCATCCAAGTATCAAGAGAGAATGACAGTATTCGGTAATATATTGTAATATATACTTGGTGATAAATGGATTGAGTGCTGTCACAAGTCATCAGGTCGGCTTTGAAGATGTATGACTAGAACGTAAGCAACTTTTTATCTTACTGTCGATATTTATCAATTTATGAATATTGCTAAAGAGAATGTAGATTTTTTATTATTAAAATATGATGCAAACTGTAATCTGCACAGGCGTGTTTCTTCTGCTTTTGCTGGTTTATGAGAGACATTCTCTTGTATATGTACATTCATACACTTCCAAGGTTTTCACTTTTTTTTTTCTTCCTTGTCTGTTAAAACCAGTGTTTGATACTAGAATGTATAATACATGGAAAAAAGCATATCCTTGATTAAATACATTGACAGATTATTCTGCATTAGATGTAGAATTTTATTTTGATATTAAGTTTGTAGAATTAATTGTTTGTGTCACTAAGGTCAAAATAGTTGCTAAAAACCCATGATTGCTTTACAGGGTAGATTTGAGCTTGCATTTTGAGTATTCATTAAGTCAGTTCTACCAAGATAATCTTTTTAAATGTTTTATGGGAATTTATTGGTAAGAAGCTGTTTCAGTTGACTTATGTTTAAAATTATTTTGCCAAAGCAGTTGTATTTTTTTAGCATATCACTTACCACTAGCATTTCACTGATATAAAATATAAATAATATTTATAAAATCATGATGTTAGCGTTCAGGTTATCCTGGTGGTGTAGAAATAGAAGTTTTGCTTTCTTACATGTTTTGTCTTTGTGATTGTTTAAAAAGGAGGAGGAAAATAACAGCTTTGGTTTGTTGTTTTTTTTTATTATGTGAAGTCTTAAATTGAGTGTTAAAAAAGCTTATGTTTCTGTATGTCAGAGTAGTTCTAGTTACTAAACCACTAGAATCTTGCATTTTGACTCCTCAAAAGAGGCAATGAATTTTCTCATACTATACAGGCACTTTATATTAAAAGGTGACAATGCAGCTGTGGCAAAAGCTGATGCTCTAAAGAACACTGATGATATGTAACTTAAATGTAAAACTTCATACTGGATTTGATTGTACTTAAATTGACCACGTCATATTAGGAAAACTGATTCTTTCTAGTGATTTAAAGTTGAAGTTAAAATTCTGGAAAATTATGCAGACGTGTTAGAGGCTTCCACATCACAAGCTCATAAGGGACAAAATTCTGTTAGGTACATTCATATGGTTTTCAGAGCATGTGTTACCAAATTAGCAGATGTTGAACTAGTAAGGGAAAGTACAGTTTCCAAAAGCAGACACACACGTGCTCTAATCTTTAATTTATTAGGCAATTGGAAATATCCTAAAATACCAGCATATAATTTCACAGAAGTCCTGATATGCCCCTAGAACTATTTTTGATTATTAATCTTTAATTTTTTTACTCCTGCTGTGTGCTTCTGCAAACATTTTATTATTTCTTTTTTTCATTCGTGGTGAATGATTGGTGAAGGGCTAAATTCATGCAGCCTGCCTGCCAACTGACTGTACAGCTGGAGTAAAAAGAATGTATTTCACTTTCCATGTCTGCCATCCCAATCTTTCATGAAACCCTTGTTATCTGATTTTTCAAAAAATTTGAGCACATGTCTATTTAATATAAGTGCCAGGAGGTGTGTCTCATTAGCACCACGCCTCAGTATTTCCACCTGTGAAATGGGGATGATAATATCTAGCTGGCTTACATATTTGTTTATGAAACAATTCATAAGCTAAACTCATGAGTCCATGAGCCAAACAATCTCATTAAATGTTATAAGCCCCCCATATTACATGTCAGTGTGTTATTTTGGTACGAATACAGATTTTCTGACACAAGGTTTGTAAAAAGGTCTATGTTTGTGCAGCTATATAATATTCTAGAACTTTCCTTCAAATAGATGTGAACAAAAAAAATAGTGTTTTCTCCCAAGAATATATATTAACACCCAAATGCATATATTAGGACCGACTACTATAATAGCACAGAAGGATTTTTAGAGAACCACATTGAAATAAGCCAAGATACATTTTTCTTAAGCATAAAAATAGTTTAATAGATTTAACCTTAAAGTAGAACATGCCAATTTGTGGGGAAAGAAGCGATAGACTGGTATGGAGCTGTAAGTTGTTG
>VWZK01008027.1:0-39943 GCA_013396935.1 Baryphthengus martii | reverse complement strand
TTCAATTTACAAACAGGCTTAAATATTACATGTAAATATTACTGAAGAGTTTTAAATGCCTGTATATATGTCAACCACAGAAAATCTCATGGAACTGCTCTGTACCTTGTTCAGATATCCGACTCAAAACTGATTCTTCGGTCACAGCTTCATGTCAAAGACTAGAGTGAATGAAGTCTGGATATCATTAAAGTACACTGAAAATCTTTTTGACTGTCAGCTCTACAAAACATGTCTAATAAATCATCAGATATATATTTTATTCATAATTAACCATTTCCCATATATTGAGTTCTTAAGTATGCAAGAATGACACGTATACAACCATGAAGGATGATGACAAAATATTTTACAGATTTCTCTTTTGAACCATGATGTTAACTCTGTATGACTTAAATAATACCTCCATGACAGGAGAGGTATGATACTGAAAAGTAAAGTACAGGTTCTATATATCAAGTACAATCCTTTGTTCCCAATTGTTACATTGTCAAAGACCAATGTTATAAAAACCATTCACATTCTGCACTGCTTCAAAAGAAGCGTGGCCAGAAGAGAGGTGATTCTGCTCCTCTACTCTGCACTGGTGAGGCTTTATCTGGAGTATTTTGTCCAGCTCTGGAGCACCCAACACAAGAACGATGTGGTCCTGATAGAGTGGGTCCAGAGGACGGCCATGAAAATGATCAGAGAACTGGAGAACCTCTCCAATGAGGACAGGCTGAAAGAGCTGGGGGTGTTTAGCCTGAAGAAAAGGAGGCTCTGGGAAGACCTAATAGTGACCTTCCAGTACCTGAAGGGGGCCTACAGGAAACCTGGAGAGGGACTGTTTACAAGGGCATGTAGTAATACGATGAGGGGCAATGATTTTAAACTAGAGCAGGGTACATTTAGATTGGACATCAGGAAGAAGTTCTTTACTATGAGTGTGGTGGAACAGGTTGCCCAGGGAGGTGATGGAGACAACATCCCTGGAGACATTCAAGGTCAGGCCTAATGGGGCTCCGAGCAACCACATCCAGTTAAAGGTGTCGCTGCTCAGTGTAGAGGAGTACGACTAAATGACCTTTAAGGGTCTCTTCCAACCCAATACATGCTATGATTCAATGATTCTGTTGAAATATAAGAGTGGGTTAAAATTATTCTTTCCGAAGAGCATTGTTCTCCCCATTTATTAAAGAAAGAACATCTGTTCTTAAAAAATGTGAGTATAATTGTGATAGATACCACTAAATGTATTTTTAAAATATTTCTTGCATCCTGGATTATCTGAGTTCCACTTCCACAGGAGTGAGTTTGTATATAGAAAAGACTAAACAATGCTTAGATAATGAAACATTTGCACCTAGTTCATATATATATATATTTCTATGTATATATGTTACTTATAAATGCAGTTAATCAGATGTGCATTACCAACTCCCTTTCCTCTTCTCTTTTGTTATGTTTGCCTTTACTAACCGAAAACCATGTATTATTCTTTTTGCATCTCTCCTCTGCAGACCTCAAACTTACTGTATGACCTCACACAGATCAAGGACAGTAAGTAGCGCTTCAGCAGAAAAGTGGAAACAATGATGTGACACCATTTGTGCATCGTAAAAATTAAGTACGAATGGAAAGAAGAAAGGCCCTTACCAGTTTTATACCAAATAATAACTTAAATTACATAGCAAAGGTCCTCTTAACATTAGAAAACAACCTCCTTAGAAGCAGTCACAATAAAATGTAAAGGTCTATGTCATCGAGAAGGAAAAAGCCAAATTCCTTTGCATTTCTTCTAACAAAGAAAAGGAATATGTGATAATGGTAGATGGCATATTTCCTTAAATTGTGGTCATTGCACTGAGGAGATTTAGTAAATGTCCCATTTAACATATCTAAAACACTAAACCACTGGGCCTCTTTAAGATTGATGACTGGGAAAACCCACAACCGCAGAAGCATCTCTCCACGCTACAATCAGAAGATAAGTCTTCTAGCTGCATCCATATAGCAAAGGTCTTTGCTTATCTTTGATTATGAGGAAGCAGTCCAGAGTGACCAGACTAGTTTATTAAAAAGAGACAGGAGATCATCAGGAGCTACAACCAAATCTGGAGAAAATGCTTGTTGTGAGAAAAAAAAAAAATGGCAGCTAGATTACAAAGTAAATCATAGCCCTGAGTGAGGGCAGTCACCTAAAGGTTTGTTAGGGGATGGCTGCAACAGAAGTATTGCATTATCAGACTGGGTGTGAAGTGTTTATATTGATTGCCTTACTCCCAGGAAGCAAATGAAGCAAACATGGGAAAACACTGCCTTTCGTAGGTTTAGTTTTCTATGGTTCCGAGTTGTCTTTTATCTCTTAATCAGAATTCAAGCAGATAAGCAGTACTTTTTCAGAGGTGCATCATTACATCACAAATAAAACCTCCAAAACAGGCTTTGGGAGATTAACATGACTTAACTCTATTTCACATTCTATCCCAAATTACAACAGTCATAATGCTTAGTTCAGAGAAGAACAAAATTATTGAATCAAGAAAGCAGTGAGAGCAGGCCAATTTTTACACAGTGGAGAAATTTTATTTTACACACTTTGTAAAAATTATATTGTTATACCACAATTGTTAAAATTTTCTTTCCTTTCCATGTTTGCATTTTTGTCCTGCTCTGAAACGTACTTTGAAATACAGTTTCAAATGTGCCTCTGTATTTTCATCTGCTAGCACAATTATAATTTGTTGTTCACAACATGTAGTATTGGATACTTCTGAAATATATGCAGAAATCATTTATAGTCATATATTTTAAACAAATATTGTATATAATGCTGCAAATTTATGTTAATAGTGCCAGAATTTATCATCCATGAATATCACAAATGATTAAGAAAACTAGTTGGTGTTTGAAAGCTCTGCTTGCCTAAGTTGTTATGAGTTTTTACATACATTTCTAAGTTATGCTCTCTAGCTCCCTTGGAAAAAAACCTCTCATGTAACCTCCTGGCACTTTAGAAACAGATGGACTTTCATTACTGTCTAGTTTTGTCCTTCTGTGTCACTTTTTTCTCATTTGATGGGAACTGGAATGGACTACCTAAATATTTATGACTATGTGATCAGACCTCCCGCTAGCACTCCATTTACCCTCTAGCGCTTAATCAGGATGGACATATTTAAAACATCAAGTCTGAATCTTGGCCTTCCTATAGTCAAAAGATATTTTTTCCATAGATTTAAACAAGTTTATGACTTCATCCTCTGAGGTTAGCTTCTTCTGAAAATGTTCTCATTTTATTTGCTTGCAGTTAGTCATTACCAAGCACTTCAGATACTACAAGGTTAGCAAAGACAGTGTAAGCAACTCTCCAAAGTAGTGCTAGGATGACTTTTGTATTACTTTCCAGATAGTCTTTTATGCTTCTCCATAACTATTTGAGTCTGATTTTTTAAAAAATTCATTTTATTTTTATCACACTTCATAAGTAACATTCACAATAAAGCAAAAATAGTCACTTACATATTATTCTACTACACAAATTCTACAACTCTTTTTTTTTGGCAAGACCAATTGATCATTATATGGAACAAAATTGTTGGCAAACTTCATATAACCTGATGCTTTTCACTGATCCTAACCTTGTACAGAAAAGTCAACAGCTAAATTTTAACTTAGTCATTTAAATGTCACGCTATTTTGAAAAGTTGACATGTCAGGTTATATAGCTCTCTATTGTTGCTCAGCATAGACAACTTGTAAATCAGGCTGTTACAGACACCTGCAGATAGAAGTATACAACTCCAAACGAACAGTAACCAAATTTTTGGTCCACAAAGGTTTTATGAAGCAGAATTTGACTTGTTATGGCCAAACGGAAGAAAGGAGAGGAAGGGAAGGATATAGAGTGTTATTAATGATCTGTGTCAGTGCAAAGTGTGGAGATTAGCTATGTTAGAGAGAAAGGTCCAGAAAAGTGAGGGGAAAAAAAATGTCAGTTATTAGCTTGCCCATATAAAACATGAACAATGTAGAACATTCTCCATACAGCAAATCTGCCTGTACCTTTTGTAGTTCACAGCAAGACCTTAGCCAGTGTCACAGAGAAGGAACTTATGAGTTCAAGAAAAAGTTGTAGACTTAGTAGTCAATCAACAAAGATCAAAATCTCTTTTATGTGAGGAATACACCTTCTGTATCATTTTAAGTATAGGTTTTGGTCTTCCAGTAACTGAAGAGACCAATCATTAACTGACCAAAAGAATTGAAAGTCTAAAGACCTCTGCAGACATTATTTGTTTGGTGATCAAGAATAGATACAGTTTTGTTCAAATGAAAAAGACACTGCCCATCATGAAAACAGCATCCTTTCAAAACAGAAGACCGAGAGGAATATAGATATATATTTGTGCTGAATTTTTCAAGGGTAAAATTGCCTTGAAGCTTCACTAAAATAAGGTTCTTAAAATAGGAAACATCATCAGATTTACTATGAAATAAAACTTTAATATTTTTTACACTAGTATGGTTTTTATTTACAATATTTATGTTCAAACTTCTCCTGGGAACTACGAACACCTTCTCCCTGGAGATTTTAATTTCAACACTGGGCTGGATGAGCACAATGAGGTGGTTTGGCCCAGAAGGTGATGATACTGGTATGAAGTCTAATTGGAGGCCTGCAAATAGCAGTGTTCCCCTGGGGCCAATACTGGATTCGCTTTTGTTTAAAATCTTCATTAATGATCTAGATGATGGGGCAGGGTGTACCTCTAGCAAATCTGCAGGTGACACAAAACCAGAGGGCCATGATGTCATCCAGAGGCACCTCAACAGATTGGAAAAATGGGCCCACAGAAACATCATGAAGTTCAGCAGGAGAATTACATTCCAACCCCTGTGGAGAAACAACTCCAAGAACATTTAAATGTTGGGGGCCACCCAGTTGGAAAGAAGCTCTACAGAAAAGGAACTGAGAGGCCTGGTAAACACCAAGATGAACATGACCCATCAACACATCATTATGGCAAAGAAGGTCAACAGTATCCTGGGCTGCATTAGGAGGAACATTACTGGCAGGTTGAGGAAGATGGTCCTTCTTCATTCATTCAGCACCGATGGTGCCAGACGTGGAGTAGTGTCCAGTTCTGGACTCACCAGTACTAAAGACACATGGACATACTAGAGACAGTCCAGTGCAGGGTCACAAAGATGGTAAAGGGTCTGCAGCACCTCTCCTATGAGGAAAGGTGGAGAGAGCTGTGACTATTTAGCCTATATGAAAGAAAAGTAAAAAAGATCTATACTGTTTCATACCATTTTTAAAACCTAATCAAAAAACATCTTGTTAAATTAGAAATAATTCTTCCTGAAAGAAATCAGCAATACCACTGAAAATAACCTGGAAAAGGAATCTTCTAACTACTAATATATGTTCCAAATAGACACATTACCACATCAGAACTCACGACCACCTGTATTTTGCTAAAATATATGGCCTTCTCCAGTTTTTAAAGTTTTAACATATGTATAATCTGAGAGAATAAATCCACCCCCAAGTCCTTCTCTGCAGGGCTGCTCTCAACCCTCTCATCACCCATACTGTATTTGTGCTAGGCATTGCTTCCCACCAGGTGCAGGATTTTGCATTTGCTTTGTTAAACTTCACGAGGTTGACACGGACCAGTCTCTCCTGACTGTCAAGATCCCCAGGATGGCATCCCTTCCCTCCGGTGTGTTGACCTCACCACACAGGAGACATAATGAACTATAAGTCAAATAATACTCTCCAAAAATATGAAAAAATAGCAAAATAGTGAAGAGCCAGATCCTACAATGAGGCAGCACATTGAGAAATGGCTAACACTATTATCTTGATGTCTTGTTCCAGGTATTGCATATGATAATGATGCACAGTGCAATCAGAATACTTTGTCAGTTGCTATTGAGGTCAGCAGGAAATATGTGTCAACATATGTAGAATTCGATCAGCCTAGATAGGTCTAGTCAAGTAAAGGAAAAATAGAGAAATTATTCACATTTTAATTAAAAATATTAAAAATCACCTTTAAATGGGAAAAGTACTTCATCTGCTGTATAGGGTGATAGAGGAGGTGTGCAGTCCTGGCTCGAGCTTTAGTATTCTCTGTGACTTTGGACAAAGTCTCTTCATCACACCTAATGTCAGACATCTATAATACAGACACATCTGAGCTAGTTATCTGGATGTCTTTTACAGTTGTCTGAGGGAAACAGCCACAATTTATTTTCCCTATTTTAAACATTTATTTTAGGATAAAATTATTTTTGCTATAGAAATGTCCCTTTCTCTCCATTAACTGTATTGGATATATACATGTTATCAGATATATGTATGTCAATATAGTTATCAAAACATGAACTGATAAATCCTACCTTGCTGGCTCTATTTCCTCAGCCGGTTCCCACACTTACCCCTCTAAGCTCTAAGATTTCTGTGGTCACTTCTAAATTTACATGGGGATTATTGCAATGGCATTTTGAATTAATCAAGGGACTACTACAATAGCATCTTTAAACAACCAAGGCTTTTTTTCCACTTCTGAAATATCAGCATTGTTAATGTGGTTGGAAATGCTTTTCCCTGCTCAGAATTAGGAACATTTTGTATACTCTAGCCAATAAACTAATTAGCAGCTATGTATCTTGGACTATTGAACGAAGCAGAAGACCAGCTTTATATCATATGCTTTTTACGCACACAAACTGCTTGAACCTTTCTTATTTACATCATTAGCACTGTCCAGCATTAACCTGAACATTTGTACAACTGCTGCAAAAGCATTTGGATTCCTCAAATCTCTCTTTTCTAAAAAGCTACAAACTTTTCTTTTGTTTTATTCAATGCAGGATCAGAATGATAATGATGTTTTTACATCACATAACCTCATTTTTTTAATTAGGAAAATATAAACTATGAAAACTCTATCTTTAGTCTTGCTCTGTAAAATTCCCTAAACAACAGCTTCATACCCAGCTCAAGCATGTGGCTTCATATCTCAAGACAATTCAGAAAGGCAGAGAAAAGTCACTTTGAGAATCATTTGGGAAAAAAAATAACACATAAAGAAACACTTCTGGTTTGTAATTTTAGTTTCAATGTTTGCTTTTATTACCTACCATCCTCTCTTACAAAATCTGATTCAGCAAAAATTATTTTGACTTCAGTACAACTTCTGTTTTCCTCCAAAGAAAGAAAAGAACTTCTCGGGCTTGCTCAGGTTGCAGTGACATGAAAGCAAGACGCTGTTTCAACTAGATTCGGGTAAAATCAAGAAAGTAAAATGATTTCCATTTCTACCAAGGGAGTGTTTACAATAATGCTATATTGCCACTCTGTAAGAAAATTAGATTTGTACACTATGGGAATGTAAATCACCATGAGAGAGTTAGCTTTTGACCTTAAGACTTTTCAGCATTTTCTCACTAACATGATTGCGTTAGGACCTTTGTTACTGGTTGAGAAATGTGACCAAAATAAAGTTGCTCAGGTTTGCAGTTGCGCACCTATCTTGACATTTGCACTGTACAACACATTTGAAAGACCATTTTGCTGAATAGTCCGTCCTCAGAGATCAGTCATATTTATAGTCTTCATGTTTTGCAGAATTGAACTCATCCAACACCAAAGGTACCTTGTGAGGTTGTTTCCGCTTCCTTCCCCTGCCTTTTTCATGACAATACTTAACACCTACATCCTTGAAATGTTTATACATTGGAAAAGAACAGAGCTTAAAATCTGTCCTCAGATGAGTATGCAGTTTCTGCTGACAGAGTTAAAAAATGTGACTCACATCCTCTTTATACCTCTGCAGCTCTGCAAGAACTCTCAGGAAATGCAGATGTTGTCCTCTTTGCAGAAGTGGTTCTGTCAGGCATGGTGACATTTACTTGTCAAGATGAAAATAATGAAAAATTAATCCTGTTGCCATTAGTGGCAAAGGGAAAAAAACTCTTAAATAAAAGTGTCCTGCTACTCTTCAAATAAAAATTGGACCTGTGTTTTGACAGAAGGGAAGCCCACAGGTGTTTGAAAAGATCAGTCAGTGTCTGCCCAGGTTACGATGGGTTGTGGTTTTCTCCCAAGACATGTCTTCACCCTTACCTTGGGCACTCCATACCCTAAAATATAACTCAAAGGTCTTCATTCACTCTATTTAAATACGAACACAAGAAAGAACAGATAACGTAAATGATCGGTGGAAAAGAGGAGGTATCTGCAGCCTGACTACTGAAGAGCCTTTTACAGCCGTTAAATATAAAGAGCTCTGAAGAAACTTTGAACAAGAGAAAGAGGTAACTTTTCAGATATTTAGGCGGGATTTTTTTGAGCACGATAGAAGAAAAATGAAGATCCTTGTTTAAAAAATTAAAAAATAGTTGATGGGGTGTGGCATTATGATTGTACGATCCATTGCTATTGTTATTTACAATATAAGCACAGAAGGAAATATGATTGGTAGAGAGAGAAAATGCCATAAGGAGCTTTGAAATCCGGTGAATGATATTTGGCAAGATCGACAAAAGGATTAAGTTGAACTGTATTGGGCCTCACTGAGATGGAGTTAATTTTCCCCATAGCAGTCCTCATAGTGCTGTGCTTTGTATTGGGAGCTAGAAAAGTATTGATAACACACCTGTGTTGTGGCTGTTGCTGAACAGGGCTTGGACAGCACCAAGGTTGGTTCTTCTATATTCCCCCCCAGCAGGATGGGTTGTACAAGATCTGGGGAGGGGATACAACCAGGACATCTGACCTAAACTGACCAAAGAGATATCTCATACCGTGTGACATCATCTCAACCATAAATGCTAGGGAAAAGGAGGAGGAGTGTGGCGGCGGGTAGATTCGCTTATTCTCCAGAGCAAGTGCTACACATACCAGAGCCCTGCTTCTGGGCAGGGGGCTCACATCACCTGCTGATGGGAAGTAGAGAATAAATCTTGTTTTCTTCCACTTCTGCACTCAGGGTCTGCTTTGTTTTTCATTAAACTGCCTTTATCTTGACCCAAATAGTTTTTCCCATCTTATTTTCTTCCTCTTGTCAAGTTGAGACGGTGGGAGATAGTTCGGTGCACATCTGGCAACCAGCCAAGGTCAACTCACCACACAAACAATGCATAACAAGAATGATATGAAAAGAGAGACGGGTGAAAGGAGCCTTACCACTGGTGACATGAGAGAAAGTGATTATGCTAACTTATCTGGAGGGCATCGGGAGACACTAAACACCTGTGGTTAAGAACTGAATTTTATCTTTGGTGAATACACAGTTCAATCAACTTCCAAACAGTTCAAGAATAATCACTCTCTGAGTTTGCTGAGATCACTAAGATGTATACCAAAAAAACAGTGCTACCACATTGAAAAATGTCTATAGAACCTAGGATGAGACCATCAAGGTCATTGCCTCTTTAATAAAGTAAAAACTCCCTTCTTTTAATATTTGCACTTTACAGCTTCTACAGACAGGTCTACAGGTTTTCATGTGCAGAATTTCTGGAAGAAGGAACCATAAATGTAAACAGAATACAAAATAACCCTGACGCTAATGGGTAATTCCTTAGCTAATTGATAAAAAAAGTAACAAAATTGTACTTTCAGATCACTTTAGTTTCAGGGCCTGCTATTAAGCTTTAACAATATCAGAGTTACACTTCTGTGCTGACTTATTTCAAAATGCATTCAAAAGGTAAATGAAACAGAATTTAAAAAATGCATTAAAATTTACATCAGACATTGGTAAATTCTCTTTCAGTAAAATGGTGAATGAAAATGTTCAGTGAAAACAGAAAATTCAGGTTGACTCTTGATAATTACTGTAACAGCGCATTCTACTAATGATGAGTAATCTGAGATACAAAGAAGTTAAATGTGCCCTTGTACAACAACTCTGTTTCAGAAGAGAGGATAGAAAACAAAATAAAAGCAAAATGTTAGCAAACAGCTCTGAATTTATGTCTTGATTTCCTTCTTGCAATAAAAAGTCATTTAACTGACTTATGACAAAGAAGCAGAAACTATTAAAATAGATTATTCTGGCTTTTACTTTCTGTTCAAAATTCGAACTTTGCATTAAGAAGCCCTTAAAATATGCGGATAATTTTTTTATGGCCATAAGCAACTAAGTTATTATAATATTATTTTTAATTATGATAAGAAATATTTTGTAGAAGAAAACAGAAGAAAAAGAAATGTTGTATTCAAAGAGTGTTTGATCTTTTTACACATTTTTTCATGACTATCCTTGAAAGTTAACAAGTGCAGCTATTTAGACTGTCACTTGACACTTGTGCCTTTCTCTTGTGCAATTATGGATATTTTAATAAGAAACTTTGAAGTAAGCTACTTTTTTTTGTCAAATACCTGTGTAATATATATATCCTGCAGCAAGACAACTCCAGCTAGGAGGACAGAATGAAGCTTGGCAAACTTTAATCCATGTCACCCTCAAGGTCTTCCAAAGAAGTCATATCACAAACAATAAGGGAATGGTTTTTGACGGCAGGTAGTTACCACTGTAGGTACTATTAAAGGTATCTCAAATTACACATCGGCCTCAGTAAAACCAATGATTTAATTCGATCTTTTTGAGGAATGTGTACTTGAGGTGGAAGCGCACAATATTGCAATGCAAGTACAAATAGCACCTAAGCACAGGTTCTACAGGCTTGTTTTGTGACTATACGGAAAATGCAGCAACTCTTATTTTAATAAAATGTCACACAGATAAAGCATGAAGTGAAAAATATCAAGATTTATTTAATAACATTACCACCCACCAATATCTCTCATAAAGCATATTTTGCAGTGCTGCTAAGGAAATTTCAGAGTAAATGCCTGCACACAATAGCCTGCAAAGGGTGATAACGACAGATTCAATCTGCTCTGAAGGCAGGGGGTAGCACATCAACATCTGCTCTTATATCTCTTTTCACTGTTAACATGCAAAATGCGAAGAAACCAGGGGGCTGAAAAAAAAATCTAGTGTGTTTAGTACAAATGACAAATGCTATAAGGAAAAAATAGCTCATAGTTTATTATCACATTGGGATCTGTTCTCTTTGTATTTATAAACGAATACAGTTTATAAAAGAAAACGGCTTGTAGGGGTGTTTTCAGAAAGAAATGGGCAGATGCCGCACACTCACACGCAATAGGAAGAAACTCCCTTCCTAAGAAATGAGTTGTCATTTATCAATGACTCAACCTAATATATTTATTTTCTGGTTAAGTAAGAACAGAATGACAGGTTCCTAACTTCCTATACTTTTTTTTAATGTTATCAATATTTTCCTCTAAATTAGCATGTGTTTTTTTTTTTCAGAAATGCTTCTATAAATGTTTCATAAACTCCAGTTTTAATACACTATTTTAAAACAGGAATTGGAAGGTGAAAAAGAAAAAGTGGGTTTTTAGCAATAACAGGAGAGAATGACAAAGAGGAATATTTCAGTTAAATATTAAGGGCAAAATTGGCTATGGTCCTCTCTTAGAAAGCCTTCTTACTGTGCAAAGAATAATTATGTGAAGATGCATATGAATTGTTAGCCTTACACCCTTTTTGGATGCAATATTCAACATTAACTTTTTTTTACCAAGATGTATAACATCTAGACACCAGAAAAGAAGAGAGGGGTGGAAAAAAAAAAAAAAAAAGTTGCCTCCTATATATGGAAAGACAGAGATTAAATAAATGTTGTTTTCCAAGGTAGTTATTTTTTTTTTTCCTACCAATGCATATTTTCTATGATTTAATGAATCTATTGTTGTAATGCACTCCTAACTTGGTTTCCTTTAAACAAATTGCCCTATCTCTTCAATAAGGAGGTGGAAACCTGAAGTAGGATGAAACAGTCACAATAGTTTTACATGAGCTATTAGTTACACAAATTTTGTCATGAAGCAATGCTACTGCACAAAAGATAAATAGTACAAGAAATCTTATTTTCATTTAAGAGAGCTGCTAGCTAACTTCCACAGGAAAAAAATAGCACTTAAAACTCAAGAGTATGTGATGGATCAGGAATAGCAATGCATTGAGATTTGTTTTTTTTTCTCTGTATTTCTTCTCCATAGATATTTTTAACAGCAAGACTTTAGAATAATGAACAACCAAAATAAGTCTCAGCCTGAGCAGATTGAACTTCACTGAAACTATTTCTCCCCCGTCACTCTTACACCTCCAGAGTGAATGCTAAATATTTTAACTGGAAATTAATGAATTCTGCCACATTTCAAAACCTTCCTTTTCCTTGGAGTCAGCACAGCAGTTCAGTGTATCTTACTTTCTGCTTCACTGACCCTCTGTGCCCTGTGTTTCAGGTCCTGCTTGAGGCGTGGTTTAAATTTTTGATGAGGAGGAGTTAGTGTCTGGATCTCAATGGCACTGACTTCAGGGTTAAGTCAGTAAGTGATAAAGGGTGTCTGAATGCAAGTGTCTGAATTACACTCTGCAAATAGCCATTCTTGTATTGCTGGAAATAGTTGGTTAATTCAGAAACATTAAGGATTTAAGGAATTTGTACCATGAGTGGAAAGGAAATTATTTTTCTTGCATCATTTTTATGTAAATCTTGACTGTTATTACAGGACTTGTTTATAATATGAATTAAGTAAGAATTATGTTATTGTAAAAAAAAAAAAAAAAAAAAATGTTATTTTAACTTAACCGGGGAGAATTGGATGAAGTAGAGAAACATTAATGAACAGTAAAATGTTAATGTTACTGCACATCAGACTTTGTTGGTGAAGAAGAGGAGATCATGTCTTCTGGCAATTCCATGAGAAACAGTTCCCTACAATGAAGGAATATGGGGGAGAATTTAATGTAAGAACTCAAAATAAAAGATGAAGAAAAGAAGAAGATTGAACAGAAGGAAAGGAGTTAGAAGATTGTGAACAACAGCCACAGAGAAGGCATGATGGATTTACAGATGGTTTTGGAATTATACTTGTGTTGAGTCTGCCGTGTATATTAAGGAGAGAGACAAGGCTGATGAAGGGACTGGAGGGAAAGTCTTATGAGGAGAGGCTGAGGGAGCTGGGCTTGTCCAGCCTGGAGAAGAGGAGACTCAGGGGGGACCTCATCGCTCTCTACAACTACCTGAAGGGAGGTTGTAGTCAGGTGGGGATTGGGCTCTTCTCCCAGGAAGCTAGTGACAGGACAAGAGGGCATGGCCTGAAGCTGCGCCAGGGGAGGTTTAGGTTGGATATTAGGAAGCACTTCCACTCAGAAAGGGTGATTAAACACTGGAATGGACTGCCCAGGGAAATGATGGAGTCGCATCCCTGGAGGTGTTTAAGGAAAGACTGGATGTGGCACTCAGTGCCATGGTCTAGCTGATGCAGTGGTGTTAGGTCATAGGCTGGACTTGATGAGGTCTTTTCCAGCCTCAATAATTCTGTTATTCTGTGTGATTCTGTGATTTGGGACGGAAGACAGACAGGAATTATTCCATTTCCCATGGGCACAATCTGGAAGAGGAGCAAGTAAAGAAAAGAGTGACAGGAAGTAGATGTTATGCAGAGACTTTCCTGATCCCATAGATCAGGAGTCGTGCTGCAAAGGTGATTTAAGTTGTTTTGAAACTCATTGCAACTTGTCTTGCCACATGTTCCAGCCATGTGGAAATGCCGTTTTTTTCCGTACTGGTTTCCTATGACAGTTTGGAGAAGCCTGGAAAATCACTGGGTGGGTCTTTTTTTTTTTTGTATTTGTTAACCTGGCATTTAATGATGGTGCTAGTACACATAGCAATACTTACAGGGGGCATGTAAAACAAGGAAAACACTCAAATCATTAAAAAGCATTAAGTAAATACATTTTCTTTTTCTTAAATTCTCCATGCAACTGTCGTGAAGAGAGCTTAATTAAGTTTTAAAAAAAAATGAAATCCAGATGAAGACATTTATCACAGTAAGTACAATTGAAACTGACACAACACAATAAATTACAGAAAGATATGCATATTTTGCTGAATGTACCTTCATGTTACCCAAAAGACATATCTGTGTCTTTATTGGGTGATGACCAAGCTTTCCTGCAGCAAAGGCTACTGAATATTAGATTAGATTATGCATAAAAAAAAAACCTTCTCAATTTGCCTTTGTAAGTAGATTTGAAGGGCATTGCCAATTTTTGGATAGGGTAAAGTGTTTATATTAAGAACAAACCTATGCACAACAACATGTATGTAGTGACTCCACACAAAAAATATTCCATGTTGAACTCTCCTCAAACTTTCCTAAGACTAAATTTGCTTTTTTGGTATTTCCATATCAGTGTATTGTGGAAGTATTTTCTTATTTATTGTCTTTTTCTCACCAAACATGGTCTGTAAAAAAAAAAATAAAAATAATTCTTACAAAAAAAAAAGATGCTGACTTTACAGAAGCTTCATAGCTCAACTATTTCCATCCCATCATTTCTAGATGGAACAGAAAAGAAAGAAGGAAAATAAGACTCTTTCTTTTCCTCCCACCCTCTGCTATGCAGTCCTAAGAAAACGAATCATTTTCTTACATATTCATATATCTGAGCTCTGGGTTCCCAGAGCTCTGGGCTCTGGGAGAATTCACTCCCATTTTAACAAGCAGAAAGAACTCCTACTGCTTGAACAGAATTTCATGCAGGTATGTAGGGATACCCTTTTCTGCTAGATGCTCCTGAAAATATTTCTGCTTGACCTCTCTGAATGGATACTCAGAACCGTAAGACAGTGTAGAAATTCACTAAAACAGCTAACCTCTACAGGGAAGTTTTCATGGAGAAAATTAAACATAAAACAAGTGTACAGATTTTGCTCTCATTTTTATTTTGACATGATTTATCATCAGGCAAGGAGTTTTTTCTTCCCTTCAGCTTCCACAGAGTTGATATTACTTTTTTTCTATATTTTTGTGTGGTATGATAGACAGTAGGATTGATGACAAAGAGCAAAGGTCCTTTTGTTATTTCACAGATAACTCTATCATAACAAACTGCGTGTAAAACAATAAATCTCCCCTGTAGTGCCTCTGAAGAGCTAGTCTGTGGGGCTCTGGCACCTTTGCAATTCTGGGGTAGCACCAGTAACATTACATTTAGTTCCACACAGCATGACCACATGGATGTGTAGACAAATACAATGACTGCTGTGGGAAGAAACTAGCAAGGGAGCCGCCACTCCTCAGCTATGTTGACCACCTAAATATCTTTTACAGTGACAGTTTGTGTTTTTTTAACATCATATTGGAGTTAGGTCAAAACCAAAATATTTTTCAGCCGTGTCTGATTTTACTCAACTGCTACCTCAGCCAGATGCATTTCGTAGATTTCAAAATATTTTCACATTGAGATGGTAGGATAATATCTTCACAGGTAGTATTGGTAGGATGCAAGTTACTGATGTTAAAATTAACAGTGTAATAAATTTATGGGAAAGTTAGGTTTGCACACTTGTTTGTATTGCTTTAATGCATACTTCTAATTATCTGTTCTGTCAATAAAATAAGGCAGCAGCTCTCTATCAATGGATCAAAATGTAGTATCCTTTGAAAATAATTTCTTTTATATACAAAATAAATAAATTGATTTTGTTTATCCAAACTCTCCCTCCTTAGTGCTAAAAATAGTGTCTAGATATATGTCTTTAAAAATAAATACATTCAAATGCACAGATGTCTACCATCATTTTTTTTTCCCCCTGTAATTTTCTATTTACTCTACATGCCAAATCATTAAAATAATAAACCCTGTATTTGTTTTAAATGCCTTCCTACATAGGAGTTGCATGTAGTAATAATTCTGTTGAGATGGAAATACTAACATAGTGCTACTGGGTTTTAGCTTTCTGTTTTGAGTATAGTACCACTAATGACCTCCTGAGTCTGTCCTCTTCAGAGAATAATTTAAGCAGAAATTTGAAATGTGTAGATGAGTACAAAAATCTGTTTGGAGTGTGGAGATGGTGAGAAATAAGCTTGTCAGCCACTGTCATGGTTTTCCCTTTAACTGACATATATCTGCATTAATACATAGTTTTTCCTAAGTGCCAGTAATCTATCCAGGAGGAATTAAAGACTGAAAGAAAGTGCTAAAAGGTAGGCTGCTGTCAGTGACTGGAAACAGACTAGTTTATTGCCATATGAACATCAATTCATCACTTAGGGCATTGTATCTGGGGATTACAAGTACTACCGACATTTGTCAAAATGCATTTTCTCATTGTACCTGCAGCTTTACTCTGTCTCCGTCCAAAATAATAATCCTATTGATCCAAGTATTTTGCTCTGATGGAATGGTGCTTGGCAGGCATGAGGCTACTGGAGAAAGTGCTGAACACATGGTAGCTCTTTAATGAAGTCTACTCCCAAATCAGCTATGATTTCAGTTGGAAAGAGAGTCATGAGTAGGACTCTTTTCTTCCCACCCACATTTTTATGAATGAAGTTAGAAAAGGAGTTTCACAGAATTAGCAAGATAGCAGTACACTTCTTGATGACACATACAGAAAAGTAAAGTACTTTAATGGGTAAAAACAGTAAGGTCTCTCATACAGCTTCCTATCTCACTGCAATTTTTTTTAATTGCTTGTGAATATGAAGAACTACCAATTAAAAACCATTCATGAGAGAGAATAAACTGCATTGATCTTCTTTGGTGCTATTTAACAAATATACCTTTAACCTGGTTAAGACTAAGAGGTTAACTTCAGTGACTTGAGTGTGGTCAAGCAGAATGACCTAAGACTAAGGAAGGATGACAGAAAATGAATTTAGGAACACAAAAATTTACACACGTTTCTTGTTCTTTTAATCACATATGACTTTAAGATTTCATTTAAGTTTACGTTGCTTTTTGAATGACTATTTTAGCAGATTTATAGTGTAGTAGTAAATGCTGGTAAACACAGTAAACAAAACTAATTTACTGTTTTAGTAACAGGTATTTCTCAATGATTACATGGTAAAACAACAAAGATTTCTGCATCTTTGGAGTTTTTGTATCTGCAGGTGGACTTATCAAATCAGAAGAATGAAAGTTCTTACAAAAGCTTGATTTCTGTGTTGGAGTGAAATACAAAATTCGATGCAGTTAAATTGCTGTTGGAGTCTGCAAAAATTCATACATTCCAGTTTCTTTTTGAAAAGTGGGTGTTTAAATAGCCATATATAAAATAAATGTACTAACTCTGTTTAGTTTAACTTTAGAAACTTTAGAAGCTACAGCATAGATATCTTTATCTTCCGTAACCAATGGAGAAAAGTCATCATATTAGTTTGATCAACTTCTCACCTTTAGAATCAATTTCAGTTCTTTACTATATAGTAAGCTATGTTCAGATGTCTAGAATACAGCCATTTACAGTTGTCCAAACATCCTGTTCTAAGGATATTTCTATATTGATAAATAACAGAGGTAGAGGGAGTAGTTTTGGCGCTATGTCACTTAGCATTCATGTTTTACCAGGCTGTGCCTCTTGGTCTTAGGCCAGAAACCAGACCTGCCTCTGTTTCATTTAGCCACAAATAGTCTGCAAAACCATTTAGAGTGCTGAGTGGTTATCTTACACAGTTACTTTCAAAAACAGACATCCAAAATAACAAACATAAAGACTGCAAGATCATCGAGTTAAAAAGAGTACAACTAATTGGTATTCTGGTTAAACAGGTATTTCTTTGGATTGCTTACCCAAAAAGTTTGAATTGCCTCAATTACAGCACACAAAACAGAAAAAGAGAAAAAGAGCCAGTTGTACCACAGACTGCAAAAAAACCCCAAGGTATTTTACAGCTTTGTCATAATCTTTGAAAACAGAGGATGATAATCAACAACTGCTGAGTACATGATGTCAATTTCAAGCAGACAGAAGAAAAAGTTTACATGGTCACACAGTTTAAAAACAGACTGAAAATCTATTTCCTTCAAATTGTCAGCAGCCACCTCTAAGTATGTCGTTAACGAATTGCTAACCTTCTGCCAAGGCCACTTGCCATGGTTACAGCAGGAATCATAAGATAAAGACCACAGATTTATTGCAAATTTGTGTGTAGACACACAAAACTACTCTTGCAATGTAAAAAGCTTAATTTTGTGAGAAGGAGAGTAATTTGACTGAATGCAACTTTTGGCAGTAACTAGCTGATAAGGATTCTGGAAGTAACCCCAGCAGAAATTTACAGCCTTCTAGTTAATGTTACAGTTTTCCATCAGGCACGCAGTGCAGAGCTTTAGGAGCCAATAGTCTTCCAGGTCAAGCTCCTTTATCAAACAGATCTGCTCTTATTAAAAAAAGCATCTTAAAAAAAAAAAATAAAGAAAACAAAACAACAAAACACCGCTACCAACAACAGCCAAGAAACAACAGAAAAAAACAGGGAATCTTATACAGGCTTAAGCTCAAGAAACGAATGAGTTTGTAATACACAGAGAAAAGATAATAAATTCCAAATCAATGGACTAGTTCCAGAGCTTGTGTTAGTTGTGAGTATCTGTATGAAGATGGTGCATGGATGTTCTGGCTCACAGTTCATAAGCAAGTTTTGGTGACAATCGGTGCATGCAGGAGACTCAGGGTGCGTTGTGCAGGCAACTCAGCCTTGGATTGCCTGTCTGTGGCCTTACCTATGCGGAGACAACTCATGGGGAGTTGTATAGATAGTTCAGCCCTGGGTTGTCCATACCCCCCCGGCCAATCAGGATGGTGTTGCACCACACAAAGAACTGAAGCTGAGCTAAGCTTTGAAACTCCTCAACAATTGGTGTGCCCTGAGTCTCAATTAAAACCACTATTCGGCTTCCTGAGAAAGGACAAAGAGAGCCAGGAGGGTTTCAGTGGTGCTTTAAGCCGACAACTTTTGTGTATCCAGCCAGTATAATCCAATCAGGCACAGCTTCACCACAACCACTCGCAGGGTTTCAGCCAACAACCATTTAGTCACGTACACTGGGGGATAAAGGTCTTAAGGTTTAGCTTAGAAATGGGGAGCCCAACACCCAGCTGTACAGAGACCCTTCATCCTTGGTCAGAACATCAGCCAAGGTGACTTTCAAGCTTTGAGAGCCCTTACCTGGAGGGGTAAGTGAATATTTAGCATCTTAGTAAGTTTGTAAATGCAACTGATTAACACCTGTATAATATTTAGCATGCTTTCTAGTTTGTTATCCTTGCTTTTAGATTGTAATAGTGCGTTCTTCCATTCTATCTATAAAAGCCTGGCATATTAGATTTCCAATAAATTGCTTGCTTGAACCTCACAGTCAAACCTATGAGTGAGGTTCAAATAAAGCACTTGCTTAAACCTTGCAGTCTAATCTCTTTTTGCTACAGATGGACAACCCCCAAGCAATGATTTTTTTTTTTAACACATATGTGCATATACACAGTTACATATATACATTAAAATGTCACTTGTATTTAAGTATTCATTTTTAAACAAGGCAATTTCATTATGGTCTTTGAAATCTTGTTGCTATGAGATCTGATTGTTTCCTTTGAAGCTCTTGGCACCTGCTGACTTCAGAAGTGAATGCACTGTAAAGTGTCAACCATATTAAAATTAAGTTAAGCACGAAGGAAAAGAATTTTTTTTTAAGGGAAAAGCTTGCTGTCAAAAAATGAGACATGTATCGTTTTCAAGGATCCTGTGTAACCCTGGGAGATAAGTAATATTTCTGGACTAGCTTTGTAACTACCTGACATTTCTGAAGTTTAGAAATTATGACTTTTAGTAAGCATTTATGAGACAGGATTAAAAGAACAAAAGATGAAACACTGATCTAAATAATTTAAGTAGCCAAGTCAATTCAGGTTTCTGGAAATTTCTTCTTTCACTATGATGTTCAGAGGTTTGTAGAAAGCATTATCAGAGTCAGTGCATACTAAAATTTGGATTGATCAGAATTTAAAATTAAGGTAGCAAAGAACTTATTTGGACTCCTGATAATAACGGGTCAAATATACTGGGAATGTAAGAAAATTCTATCCCATTAGTGAACCCTTAGTGGGTGCAATTGTTAATAGCTTTATAGTTAATTGGTTTCATGTTATTAAAATAACAATTTAGGAGTGACTCTGTAAATTAAATATAATAGCTATTATGTTGACATATCATCTATTACGTATTATAAATACCATGGGATGCCAATAATCCATCTACTGGGAGGAAAAATGATCAGTTTAACTGCAGGAAAAATTGCTGAACTTCCCACACGGCTTCTTAAGATTGCTTGCTTGGTCAATTTTTTTTTATCGTAATATGACTATGTAGGAAATTATTCGTGGGATTCCGTAATGACAATACCACTGTTAACAATTAGCACGATTCTAACAGTCAAGATGAATTCTAGTTCATGGCTTGGATTATCAGTCTTCCTAGTGTTCATGCACCCAAACACACCAGAGCTGGAGGTAGCCAAAGAAACTTCAGAAACTCAGTCCCAGCAGAATACACTGTTTTACAAACTTGAAGAGTATGTTAGGTGATTTCACAAGAATTTTAGTTTAAAACTACATTTAGGAAATAAAATTGAGGCAAGATGAAAACATTTCCAGCCATATGTTTTATCACTGACTCTCCATTTGAGACTTCTTTTCTGAAATATTTTCCATGAGATATTTTTTAAAGCACATTTGTATCAAAAAGGATACTTGAAACGGAAATAAAATGGTTTGAGTCAAATGCTTGGAAAAACCACATTTTCCTTCGGAAAAATTAAGAAATGTTTTGTAGTACAAATTGGTTTAAAAGAGAAGAAATCATTTGGTATGCACAAACTCTTCCATGAATGTAAACCCTGTCCTCCACAGAAATCTCCATTCTACACTTTTTAAGCAGAGGTGTTCTTTGTAAAATGATTTTCTTCCCATTGCGTGCACCTTTGCCTTATTCCTTTGCCTGAGACTTTCAGAGCATATCCTCATGAGCCTATTATCTTGCTCACCTCTTCTTGAGAGGAGAGAAGACTGGCAAACAAAGTCTCTTATTCTTATAATCTTCACTCCAAAAACTCTACAGGAAACATAAGGACTAACCTGGCCCAGTTGACCTTTTGCTGGCCCATCCCTAAAGTCATCCTGAGGAAAAGTTTAGATTGCTGAGGATACAGCCATGCAGCAGACCACCTCCTATCACCATTGTGATTAATAAGCTTCTCTGGAGATCATTTGTTCAGTTTTAGTAAATGCAGTGAAGTATTAATAAGTCACTACAGCTGGTAACTTTCTATTTTAGTGCTACATTAAATTAGCTCAGCATTACAATAGAATTCATGGCTGTATTTATGAAATCAAATTAATTTTAAATTAATTCATTGTTATTAGTGCATTTATACTTCATAGGAAGGAGTTAACAAGGACATGACACTCAGAAAAAAAAAACAAAGCAACGTAATTTACACTAAAATCTAAGTACAGTTACTGCATTCTGTTTTGAAGCTATTTTTCCCTTTGCTATAGCTTTTCTTTAGTAAATCCACATCACTCATATACATGAATATTTGAAAGAGAACAAGAGCCTTACCATCCACAAATCCTTAACAGTGGTTTGACATGTATTTCTTCCTTTTTTTTCTTTTTCTCTTTCAAGCTATTTTAACTTATCTTTTCAGATTTTGTGGACATCCTTTTACAGAGACTAGCTTGGGCAATAAAATCCCATTTTCCTGACATGTCAGGTTGGCCAACACTGTCACATTAAGATGCCACTCTAGAGGACCTGCTGAACAGAAACAAATTAGGATCAGGATTTCAGAAGGGTTACGTTATCTCTGTGTGATTCCTTAAATACAGTATTCCAGAGGTATAGCCCAAGTGATTATTTTTCTTTTGCCTCTTCAGTGTATATTTATCCTAAATTTTATTTCAAATTTGGGATGTCCCTAAGAGGTAGGGATTTATGCACATAAGTACAGAATCCCTATGGATCAATCGAGAAACTTCTCTATGCCAATTTGATTTTCTATCTGAATCATCAAACAACACAGAGCCTCTCTGTAGTTTCGCTAGAGCTGGAATGCACTTTAAAAGAGAAAGCCATAGCATGTGTATAAAAATATCTTTGTTATTTTCCAGGTTTAGCTTCAATCTATTCAAAATTTAGAGTTAAATCTCTATTGCTCAGAAGATATAGAGCTAATACAGTGATTCTGTTTCTTCCCATATCCTTCCCTGTGTAGCTTTCATATGTAAAACTAGTAAAAAACATCTATCTTTCAGAACTCTATGCGCTAATTTTCTCCAATCTTCACAATTAAGATTGTGAAAAGTTTCATAACTTAAGAATTGGAAAAAATAATTTTAATTTGTTAAAATACGTTGGTGTTAATGCTGTAGATGTATAGTAAAGATAACCTTGCTTTTTAAACCCATACATGAGAAAAAATAACCTTTTGTTTTCAAATTTGAAAAGGAGTATTTTAACAACATTAAATGCCCTCAATTTTTAAATAACAAATTATTCAAAACTTCTCCTTCTTTATGGATGTCTCTTAGTTCAGTTAAAATCCAAAGTGAAAAGATTTTACTGTAAATAGATAGAAACTATTTAAAACAACTCACGTCATATCATACTTAAGTATTGTCATACTCAAATTAACTAAGTAGAAGGCTGCATGGATTGTAGAGATAAGGTACTGTGGTGGATTGACCTTGGCTGAGCACCAGGTACCCACCAAGTTGCTCTATCCCTTCCCCCACGCTTCGCTCAAAACCACAAGGCGGAAGAGAATAAGATGGGAAGAGCCCATGGGGTATGATAAAGGCAGTTTAATAGGAAAAAGCAAAAAGCAAGCTGTGCATGAGCAAAGCAAAGCAAAACAAGATTTTATCCTCTACTTCCCATCAGCAGGCGATGTCTGGCCTTTCCCAGGAAGCAGGGCTCTGGTACGCGTAGCGGTTGCTCGGAGGACAAGCGTCTTCACAAACGGATGGCTCCAACCCCCTCTTCCTTTCTCTCCCTTTTATACTTGAGCTGATGTCACACGATGTGGAATATCTCTTTGGTCAGTTTGGGTCAGCTGTCCTGACTGTGTCGCCTCCCAAGATCTTGCCCACCCCATCTCACTGGATGGGGGAAAGATGTTGGAAAGCCAGCCTCAGTGCTGTGCAAGCGCTGCTCAGCAGCAGCCACAACACCGGCATCTTATCTGCCTCCCAATACAAAGCCCAGCACCATAAAAGCTGCTCTGGGGAACATTAACTCCATCTCACCCAAACCCATTACAGGTAAATAAGTATTTTTTTCACTTTACCTCAATTTCTAGAAACAGCATTTCCAAAGAGCAGGCTATTCCGAGTGCTACACTGACTGTGATTCAAAAGTCACAGTTATAGTACGTGACCCAAACTATTTAGTTCTGACCTGTACTTTCATGACCGTAGAGAGCAATTGCCAAACTGGCCAACTGATGCTTCAAAACAGAAATCACAAGAAATGATTTGAAATTATATTCTGAATTATAATAGGCAAATCATCCATCTCAGGATCTCATGAAACAATCTACCAATGATTCCAGAAGCTTTTTTTTCCCCATTTTCTTGTCATACACTCTTTTTTTAAAGTCTTATCATTTACCTTTTAAAATAAAACTGTAATCATCTTTGTGTTAAATTGCTGCTGTAATCAATGCTGGATTAACTGTTGGACTTCGTGATCTTAAAGATCTCTTTCAATCAAAATGACTCTATGATTCTATGAATTCCTGAGCAAACACAGCATATTCTCAACTTTTCAGCCTTTTTCTTTTACAGCCCTATAATTACTTGGGCCATAGACATTAAAAGGCAAAAATGATTAACATTACCTCCAAGACAAAATAATTTGCTATGTAGAAAAAAAAACCACAAAAACCAAAAAACAAACAAACAAAAACAAAAACAAAAACCAAACCATAAAATCCTGGCCTTTATTGAGTTATGCAATTACATGCCTCCACCGAAACAGAACTTAATTATTCTAGAGCTATATTTTGATGACTTTCTTGGTGCTAGACTTACACAGCCTTGCTATCTCTCTGGGTGACCTTATTTTCAGTCCATATTGCATTGCTTATTTTTCGTGAGTGGAGAAAAACATTAAGTTTTCCAGGAAGTATGATTGACACAGAGTTAAGATGTTCCCCCATGGCCACAGTCATGTTATAACGCTAATACTGAAGAAAACCACTTCAGACATTTCAGCTTGTAAAAGTCAGGACTTGAAAGTTGTTGAATGCATTACAATGTATATTTACTTGCAAAGATTGATTCTAAATCTTCAACCTGTTTCGTATATGGTGAAAGGATTAAACATCATCCTCAATGAGAAATCAGAGTCACTCAACTCATATAAAGAGCAGGATACAGCTTCAGAGTCTGCAGTTAAATGAAACAAAGTGTTACTAAAAGGCACCTTGCAATACTAAAACCAAAAATATCAATGAATATTAAATAAAAAACCCCAACATTTTATATTCTTTCTTGTCATCCTTAAATCAGAAAGATATTTGGATCAGTTACAAGTCTGTTTCCTTGCCTCAAGTCTACCACAACCCATTAAATTTTGGAATATAGTTAGAACAGGTCATTACTATAATTTTTTAATTCTGGCTTTGTGACTAAAAAAATGATTAAAAAAAGACAGTACATTTTTTTTTTTTTCTTTAAGCTCTCCCGCATATCTAATGGAAGATGAGAGAATATCATACCTCAGACCTCTCGTCATGATTTAGAATATTTCAGTGGCAGTGTAGTGGATAAACTGAGAGATACATCTGAACAATGATCCCAATCTGCAGAGGTTTGGGTAATTTTTTTTTTGCTTTTTTCTTTACTTTATAAGAGGATGGGATAGTAATGAAATAAAACAAGTAATTTCCCTCTTTTTAGTGTCAAGTAGTATCAATGAAAGCTTACACTTCTGTAACAGTTCATTTAAGCTTTCTTTACAATTTCTGCTTAGCCTCCAATCCTAATTAGTAAACTCACTGGACTCCCATTATAAAAATTAATGTACTATAATCAAACAGTGCTATATATTAATCACTCTTTTTTCAAGACAGCAATGGAGCATTTTTTGCGCTACAATTTCTAAAAAGCTTGAGGAGCAACAGCACTGAACAGCACAAATACATGACTTTTATACTGCCTACTGCTATTTTCACACTTAATGTCTTTCAATATCCACTTATCTTCAACAAGATATTAGTTAAGAGGGCTTCTTAAGTCTACTTTGAGTATCCAGTATGTGCATTAATTTATCCAGCAAGAGAAGCCATTAACTGTAATTACTTTGTTTTGTCGTTCCCTACAATAATAATCCACACACTCTTAACAGTAGTTAGTGTCTAGTCGTAAAAAATAGTGTTTCTAAGGGAAGTTTTATGTGGTTGAAATCTTTAAGTGGATTACAGACTATACTCTAAAAAACTAAGAACAGTTGTACTTCACAAGATCAATATTAGAAACAAAATGAGTAAATGGAAGGATTAAAGCAAATCAAATACATCTGATTGATTCTGATTTTTATTTATTTTTTTTTACAAACTACTTCAAGAATTTCAGAGGCTCAAATTCTCATATGAGACCAAAAAAGCCACAGGATTTCGTTTGGACTCATTATGTAGAACATTTGCTACTTCTGATCTACCTGAGCTGTTAATATCATCTAATAACTCATTTACTAACTTTTAAAGGCCTTTTCCTACACCTCTTCAAAGCTACAAAACAACAACAAACAACAAAACCAACTAAGCAAAGAAACATATAATAAATGAATGCTTTCATTATGAATCTGCTATTATGGATTTACTAAACCATAACTATATTATATGCTTTTTAAGACATGCATCCTCAGTATTTTCCAGCTATATTAATTTAGAAACAAATCTTGTCTTGTTTACTGACTCTAGTTGAATTTTACTTTAGTCTATATCTTTTCAAGTTTTGTTTTACCATCAACACCAAAATGATCAAATTTAATTTTAAAATCATATTTGATTGAGAATCTCTCACCTCAAAAAACGCCTGGAATCAAATTGGAAGATTTAAATATACATTTGTTAATCACAATACATTTTTTGAGACCTTTCATTTCTGGGGACAAGGTGTGCTGATATTCCTTCTCACATCTCAGAACCTTAGACTTTGCTTTTTTCATCTGCAACTACAAAAAATGTTCATAATCAGGTCTCAGGTGGAACTACACCATCAGAAATTGCAAGCATTCACCTAACATTACAGCTAATGCTTTCAGAGCAAATAAAGCTGAGATAGTACTGTCTGTCCTCTAATCACCTTCCCCATGTATCCAGCTATTAAATTGATAGAAGTGAATGGTATATATGTATTTAAGACAAGAATAGGTACTTCCATGGAATGCATGTTCATCAGTATCTGTTAAATATGATCTGGATGCAATCTTCAACTCAGGAAGCCCTTTATCCACCTAAGATGGGTAAAGATCACAACGGGGTTTTTTTCCCGTTTTTTTCTTCTTTCTCTGAGATAGAAACAGCCTTTTCTTTAACTTCAGAAAAAGAAACACGTATCCGTATCAAATTGCTTCTTATAAAGAGAAGTGTCATTTGCTCAGAACTTTGCTAATACCTGAGTGTATATATAACTATACAGAGAAAAATACAAGTAAGGAGAAGGTTACCTAATTCCCCTCAATATGCAATAAATACATATTTTTTTAAAAAACAAAAGTTGCTCTAAATCTAAGCTTTAGTTTGTTGATTTAAGATACTATTATGTCTTATGTCTTATTTGCCCTCTTAAAGTGAGAACAACAGTAATATTTTCAGGAAGATTTGTCATGGTATTAAAAAGCCACTTAGTACATGGAAAAGAAGTAATGATATGCATACTCTTCTGTATAGCTATCTTCAGTATTCACATAGCATCTTTATTTCTGTACAATGAATCAAATCAGGAATTATGTTACATTAAAGAAAATAAGTGGAATTCACAGACATTGCTAAAGGCACCAGTTTCATTGCTACATATTGGAAAAATTAAATTATTCAAAAAAAAAAAAATTCTACACTACTTGAAATAAGATACCAATCATCATTCTTTCAGATAGATTCTTTTTAATTTTAACAGTCTTGGAGGAATCACATTAGCAGACTAAATATATGAAAAATACGAATAAAATTTGCCCAACTCTCCTAAAAAATTGATGTATAATTTAAAATAACTTTGTATTTGTTGGCCTTGGATTTATGGGTAGAATTTTTCCAATACAGAGTGAAGTAGAAATATAACTCCTTTTGCAAATCTAAAACTTAATGATTCTTAGCTTGTTGCTGTAAGTTGTTCCACACCATTGCAACCTACTTGTCTTAAATTTGATTTCAAAGTCTGAATATTCAGTTCTCGCTAGCAAATTTTGACTCTACAGCTCAGGTGGTAGAGCCTTTACTTTTTGCTCTGGGTGTCTCTGATTCAGGCTGTGTCTGTGTCAAACACAGTCTTTGTTTATTTGCTTAGCAAAGATTAAGTTGAAAGCAGAACAGGAGCAACACTTCTCATTCTATGATTTTTAATATATTTTTAATCTTATGAATCATTCATTTATAGACTAATAACTGGCTCCATTTTGGAAAGGAAAGTTCATTTCTTTCCTAACAAACAATACATATTTATAAAGGTTGAATATTCCTAAACAACTCACTTGACTAAACATGTTGGTACTCATTATTTCACATATAAGTTATAATTATTGCTTTATCTGATTTTGTGTTTTCCATTCAATTACATCAAGATTTGTCCTCTGCTTTCAAGATGAAGTTGCAACAAACATGTTCTCATTATTTACAGACCTTCAAACGAATGCAAATGAAATAACTGTTCAGCCCACTTTGTGAATATTGAATGCTTTCCACAAGTCAATTTGTATTTTATTTGCTTTTTGTGACAATGGATTTAGAATCCTGAAACATGATGGGCTTGCGTGTTTCATTGAGAATTATTATTATAGTTTATAAGTCAAATAAATTGCTAATAGCTTAGGTCACCTTACGTGTGTAATAATTTCAACACGTGTATCTGGTTTTAACTTAATGTTCTTGCATTAGATTGGAGTGGCATACATTTTATAACCTGTATTTTTCTCAATTAAGTATATCTTTTGAAAAATGTCCTAGTCTTCATTTGTGTTTTAAAGAATATTTTGAAATTATTTCATGACTTCTCATTACTAGAACCTAGATACGTCATGAAATGATTCTAGCTTTCAAAAAAACTGCTTTACAGATACCAAACTATAATTCAAAATTCTATTGCATCATTATACACAATACATATTTATATATATTTGTTGTGTCACGTATAATGTCAACAATATATGCTAATATAATTTATCTTCGCTGTCAAAAATATAATAATGTCCGGGAAAAAGATGAAATATCAGAACTAATGTCCAAATTTATTTTAACCAAGCTAAGAGCTGTTTATAAAAGACAATAATGACAGATTCATGGACTAGAAGAATCTTAAATTGCTGGTGTGGCTGTGTAAATCTCCTTAAAAAGTTATTTTACAAATGAAAACATTCATCTCTCACAACAGAAAGGGAGATGAAAAAATATCATTCACAGGAGATGTCCTTTAAGGAGACAAGGATGAGACCTCATTAAATCTTTGAGACTTGCAAAGGTTCAAAAATCTGAGAAAGATATTTTTTAGACTTCCAGTATACACCAAAAGGAGTCGTGCAAATTTTCATCAAAATTCTTTCAAGTTTTGCTCTGGAAGCACGTAATTATCACTACAATTTTATTTATCTTACTTGCTAATTGAAGTATAAATATACAAAACTGGCCTATAAAAAAATACTCAAGCATTACCTCAAATCCATGGGTTCGTGAAACACTGGAGCAGATCTATCAACTCATTTATTTCAATAATTGCTAATACAATGACAACAAATATAGTTTGTAGGAATAGCAAAGAAACTTCATGTAATAAATTGATTGCTTCATGAGTCTTGGTATGCTGAGTGGCACTACATGGTATTCTATTTTTAATTTCTAACTAGATTTCTACAAAGCAGTGAATTGGGACCTCTTTTCTATGATTTCCCTGCTCTTATTGTATTACTGAAGGGAATATTAGAACATAAAGCCGATGTTGAATAGGTCAGTACTTTCTCACAACAACAATATTTAATCTGAAATCTTGTCCAAATCACAAACGTATATGATTAAATCCTTAGTGTCTTGAATATAAGTAGAATTTGGGTCTACTTTTAGAATGTCTTAATTAGACATAAATGTGTCTTTTATGCTTTAGCTTTATAAAAGAACACTGCCCACTCTCTGGTTAATTTCAGGAGTTCGGTAGCAACTGACTACTGTATGGTTTAGACCTACCTGGATATACAGTCAAGGTTAAGGTGCTGAATTTTTTATGACCTGTGGGCAGACTGGATGGTTTCATTACTAATTTCAATTGTCTGGTTTGGGATATGAAGAAAATAAAAAAGATGCCCAAAAGCTAGCTTCTCCTTTGCGGCATCCATGTCCATAAAGAGTTCATAATTTATTCACCAGAGCATTTATATCTAAATCAGTAAACATGAAAGCTGGACATATTATTCTATTTGTTTATGTTCTGGGCCAGTGGGCTTACCATTACTTTGTAAGATTTGGTTCTGATTATTACTCTGCCCTGACAAATCCCACATCTGTGATATTCATTTGATTATTTGGCTGTACAAGGGTTGTCCTGTAACAAAAGGACAAATAGTGCTTCCTGTATATTAGTGTTCGTTCCCATCTGTGAATGTTTTACATAGTCATGATTTGAATAGTAAGATATAAATCTGTTCAGGCTTTGCCAAAGGCTATTTTTAACTTTCCTCCACTCTCTCTTTTCTACTAGGTGTACGTGACTGGAATGTTATGACCATAGAATGATTTACATCGCAAACAGCAAGTGTGATACAGGAAAGAAGACTCATTATTACATTATCAGTGGTGGAATCTACAGTCATATATATAAATTTCAGCAAAAAAAGCAACAGAAGATATAATGAGAATATGTCTATTCTAACTATTATGCCATTAAAATGTAGGAGAGGAGGATGGCTTCTGAGGAGGCATTTTCTTTCATGGAGATATCATGAATAAAATACATCCTTTACAGACAATGGGATAAAACCAAACTCATAAGAGCCAAATCATTTTTATAACTAAACAGGACTAATATTCCAAATAATCTTAGAGTTCTGTTCTGGCAGTTGTACCATAGAAATCAGGTGGGTACCTAATATGGGACTTAGATTTTTGGTGAGGAAATCCAAGAAAACTGAGACTACCAGAGGCAGCGGTGCTCAGTGCTTGCAGTTGCCAAACTAACTGGCATCTTCACTGCAGCCCAGACACCTTAAACTGAGGAAGAAAGACAACACGTCTTCAGTGCTGAAGACTGAAGACAACAGTAGGTCCATCAACATTCAGAAACAGCATGAGAGAAATTGCCACTGGTCCTTTGAATCATAGATTTGTAGTTGGAGCAGCCCCACAAAAGCGGCAGACACGTTCAATACCCTTCTCAATCTAGTGGAACTCGAGCCTCCCATATCCTCCATCCATCTCTAATGATCCAACCACACCCTCTCTCCCACTGAAGCCTCAAGGTCAAAAACCCCAAAATGAGCCAGGACGGGACCAAATAAAAGCAAGCTGCGCTGCAACCCTGAGAATCAGCTGGAAAAGATGAATATTTTTGTCCTGGCCCTTGCCCCCTGTTATAGAATCCCCTTAAATAATTGTAACCCACCTCAGCCTCAGTGTGAACAACTGCCTCAGTACAGGCAGTGATACTCTCATGTAAGACTGAGATATAAATATGTACATGTGTTCTCAGAACATACATAAGCATTAAAGATGATTTCTGAATGTTGAGTGTTGCTACTATTTCAGTGCCAGCAATTAAATGAATTTCTGAGCTTGAGGGGAATAACTTTATTATCTAGCACAAATATTAACCAAAATTGTCTTTGATGCCTCTTACAT
The DNA here is from genome assembly GCA_013396935.1 of Baryphthengus martii. Taxonomy (NCBI): domain Eukaryota; kingdom Metazoa; phylum Chordata; class Aves; order Coraciiformes; family Momotidae; genus Baryphthengus; species Baryphthengus martii. Next base: position 8,936 of record VWZK01008027.1, on the reverse strand, counting down.
GTATCAACAGCTGCAGCACTGACTATTTTCATTAGAATCTAAAAATTGTTTACTAACATGTGCTGCACATTTCTTCAAAGGCCACCTGGCACTTTTACTGCCATAAGAGTAAAAATATGTAGGCCTCCTTTTTTCTTTTCCCTTTTGTCTTCACTTTATAGTTGAAAAAAAAATAATTCTCTAATAGAATTTACCTTTCTCTCATTTCAAATCTTCTTTAATATCCACAGCAGAAATTTTGCATACACAGCTCAGTAATTTTCAGCTTCTGGGAGTATGAAAATAAGACATCTCCTTACGCTGTTGCTGATTTATACAGGCAAGCACTATACATTTCCTCAGCATGGATTAAAGGGTGTGCAAGCCTCTTTGATAGGCAACTTCAAAAGAAAAATAAGGTTAATACATCTTCTTTACCTGATAGACTAGTGTACTTACTCAGGCGAAATGGTTTAAATATGCTGATTTGTCAGAACCTTTAAATTTGAAAGGAAGCTATGTTCAGTTCTACTTTGAGAATAGAACCAGGTTTTGTATATACTTTTATACATACCATTTTCCAACATGTTAGTCAGTGGTGAACTAATGAATCATCTTTGGTGCTGTATAACTAATCAGTAACCAGCAGGAGGGAGACTTTTGCAAATCAGGAAGGTCCTTGTGTAATTTCTCAAGCAAATATGCAGGTAAAACTTGTAAATCTTTTAGACCTCTATAGATACAACTGAAGTGTGTATAAAGTTTAACGGGGGTTTGTGTACTTCTTAGGTATTTTTCTGCTTTCAGCAGTCCTTGAGGCACAAGTCCTAAACAAACACTTTAAAAGCTCCTTTGATTTATTTTGTTATTTTTTAATATAATGTTACACAACTCATCTAAGCAGCAGTGAAATGAATATGGAAGATGTTTTCACAAGACATTTAAAAGCCTATCTCCCCCTCTACTAGTTTATAAATTAACAGAATTTTCAGTATTTGGAGGATATGGTCATTTTGATGCTTTTTTTATACAGTTAATCATAAAATCCTGTCTCCAAAATGCAGTCCTTATGATTTCATTTCATTGCAGATTCTTCTCAGCATTACTGAATTAAGTAACACTTTCTCCCAATGGTGGAATAGTTGCACAGTTTCTTTACCATGGTCTGTACATTACAGATCTGTAAATTCTATACGCCAAGGTAGAAGAGCATCATGTGGATGGTCCTTGAACCATCCTTGAATCACCACCAATATTCCCCATGTCCCAGGTGTACCTGTCTGCAACTCTGTTTCTGGTCCTCCTTCTTGGATGGAGTTTGGACCCATGCTGTAGCCAAGCCTCCAGTTCTGTCTCTGTTCCTGTCTCCTTTCGCTCCTGACCAGAATTCCTACATGGACCCTGGACCTGATTTGCCGCCTTAACTCATCTGGGACTGTTGATGGACCTTACTACTTGCACCTGGCTCTGCTCATAGTGTTCAAACCCTGAAGAACTGCGCCCCACAAGTAATATTTATAGTCTGCACCAGGAACAGACAACCCTTGCAGTTCCCTGTCTGAAAAAAGCTATGTGGACTGCTGAGTGACAACGTGTCATGGTTTGAAAACCACTGTATTTTATTAATTAAGTAAAGTACCCTAAATTATGGGTTAGTAGTCCTCGTGTAGTTCAAGATATATTTATTTTAAAGTCATAGTTACTGATGATTAGGAACATAAATCCTTCCAACTATCAAATTCTGTCTGGATAGCCTGACTCCTGAAAGGTCTGAAAGACATAAGCACCTTCAGGACACCATTCATGTGTTTCACACACGTCTACAAGAGGTAACAAACTTCACTCTGTAAAATATAACCAGAAAGGGAGTCCACACACTATCTCCAAGATAGTCATCTCCAGAGTTAACACCCAGGTACTGGTAGATGAAGGTCACCAGCAGTGCATGCTAACTCAGCTTACGTGAGAATTGGTAGGAAGTGCCTGGCTTGATGTAAGTGCACCAGCACAACTACAAGAACATCATCTTCCCCAGGCGGACAGTCTACATATGGAAATATTAGAGGAGAGCATACATTATACTGCAAACTCTTGAATTAATTTTGTGCCACTGCTCTGACTTAAAGAAACGTAAAAGAAGGAGTAAAGGGATAGGTGAAAAACTTGAGATTTCAGAAGTACATAATCTGTTATGCTTACGAAATTATTTTCAGCTAGACATTTTTAAAATATTACTCCTTCATGGCTTCTTATTGACAATTTTAAACTAAGGGGAAAAGAGCAGTTAGACATACAATTCTGTAATAATCAATGGATCAAATAACAGAATTGGTCAAATCTTGTCATTTCAGTGTATTTTAGTTTACATTTATACTTTTTACAAATGACTGAGACACTTTTCTGTGGTCTCTATTCATATATTGGTCAAGTTGTGGCCAGAGAGAAGAATGAATTGAGTATTTCAGTGGAGCATCCCATCCATTTTGTCACAGATAGGCTCTAGGAATGGATGCCATTCTCAATTCTGTATCCATAGAAACTTCACCTACAGTCATCCACACCTCTTTCACTCCAATTAAATTATGACTGAAACTAACACACTTCATAGACATAAAAATGGTCTTGTCCAGTCAATAAGATGGTTTAGGAGTATCTAAAGTTCTTCAGGTTCTTCACAGTCCTCTTACAAAATGTCTTTTCTCTTAAAAAGGTCAAGTCCTAAGGTCATTCCATGAATGAATAGGTGATAGCAGTTGGTATTCATGCTTAGAAACATACAACTTGACAACCGTTTAGATCACCATTATATACCCTCAACAAAGTCACTCAAATGTGATAGGCTTATCCAGGATGTGACACTGTAAATCTAAATCTACTGTAAGACTAAATTTTTTTTAAGAAGGAAATTGTTGAAAAAAACCAACAACCTAGTACATGAATTTGTGTTAGACGTGCTTTTAATTATTGAAGACATCACTGTGGAACTTCTCCTCACCTGGAATCAGATGGTTTTTTAATGGAAATTAAATGCAAGCATAATCATTCAGTTCTGAAAAATAAAGTGTGGGTTTCATGGGCAAGACAACAGGATACTTAATGAAAGAATGGTCTGAAAAATAACCTAATATAACCCTGTTCCCAATAAGAATCAATAATTTCATTTTTGCTTTATGTATGATATGGAACTCCTTCATGCACAAAGCACGAGACTTCTAGAGTCCAGTGTTTCATTAGGCAATTATTTACGATCAGGTAATTAAATGTGCTGTGGAATCAAATCATCTAATGTGTCTGTGCAAAAGCCAAAGCAAATAAATTAGGGTTTTTTTGATATTATTATTTTCCATTGGTTTGGAAAGGGAAGAGTTTGCACCTGTCCTACATTCGATACCAGTTGCATGCTACTTCTCTATGTAGTGACTGCAGGTAAAGCTCGATATCCAGTGAAATCTGGGAAGAAATATGAAATAGAATTAAATAACTTTTTTAAAAGTCCCTATGAATATACCATTTTCATTTGGGGAAAAAAGAAAAAAAGGATGCATATATGTTAGAGAAAGGAAGCTGTCAGGATATGTTACTCTATTACAAACTCTCTTGATATCTCTAAGCATTCTGAAAGTCAACAGCTGTAAGATGCAAGATGCAAATCCATATAATCCACATATCAGGACATAACAGCAACATTATTGTAAAAAGGTAATAAGCAAGACTCGGGAGCCTGTTTAAAATTACAAAGCAGCAACTTGAACATAAGGATGGCCTAAATAGTGTTTTTCTTTCCTCTACACACAGTAGAGAAAGTGAAATAATGAAACGAGATGTATGGTACTGAACATAAAAACTGAGACATGACTTACTTGCAAAAGTAATTTATAACACATTTTCAGTAAGCAGAAGTCTATGTATCATGAAAGATAAATAAAAGAACAGCAACATTAAAATGAGCCTGAGATCCCGATTTATTTTCGGTCTCTAGTTAAAGTTTATGAAATAGGCTTTCAGGCTTTCCTGGGTAAATTACAAAGAAATGCTATTAAGCCACTGAAATTGTTTAAGGTTTGGTGAATACACTGAAATTCACACATGGGATCACATTTATATTCAAATTCTAGTGCTCAGGCACCCAGGTACCTCATCTTCCCACACTGAAATATTTCTCTATTTTCCTTCTTTGCACTGGGCTCAGAAGTATTTGTTGCAAGCACTGCTGCTTCCACATCTATCTGATGATTTTTCTGGTCCTAAACAACTTCCGACGTGTGATGGAAGGTGAGGACATGAAAAGGACAGTTTTCTGGAAGGTTTTGCTGTACAGTAGAAAAAGTAAAAGAGACATTGCACATGAAAGGATGCAATGAGAATTTGGATGCAAAAAGCATTTGATGCAAAAAACTTTTCTATGGAAAAAAGCCCGGTTTTCAAAAATGTTGACAAATGACAGGTGAAGATCTAAGTCTGCTCCTATTCAGGGGAAACTCAGGTAGGAATTTTTTTTCCATCAGGCCATCCTGAAAATACCTGATTTTGACTAAAACTGACATATAATAATAATTTTTGGAGAAAATATCCCTGGCAAAAGTACAAAGTGTCTCTGCATGGTCATCGAAGGCAGGAAGTCCCCAGATGACACTTGCTAGCCGTGGAGTTGTCCCTTAAGGACTTCCAGTGATGCAAAGAGTACAAATGCAGGTTAAAACATTAGTCCGTCCGCTACAAGTCTGGAATTTTGCTCTTCCCTTTTAAAGACGGGATACTAGACTCCATCTGAGCACTTGGAGACCATTCACCATTCTGCTAACGGCAGTAGGCACTTTTTTAAACTGATCCCCCTTCCAGTGCCTATCCCTGCTGCTAAGGACCACTGCAGCTGTGTTAGCACAAATCCTCCGTAAAGCAGAAAAAAATGCAAAACTGGGAATCAATTTCTCTTTGTTTTCTTTTTTTTTATCTTCATTCTTTCCTTTTTCTACCTGCTTTTGCCACTCCTGTACCATCTAATTATTTTCAGCACGTGATTTTTATATCCAAATCCTAAACTAATGTGCATGAAGCTATTATTTTAACTTGAATATCCAATGTGAAATATTAAGATTTTTGTTTGTAGTAAGACACCATGGAAAAGTTATAGGAAAATTGTTTCTTCTAGAGAGGCTCAGACCTCTGTAATTCTGCTATATTAAGATAAATATTCATCTAAATGTCACCTCTGAATGGTTTGAAATTTTCACCATCCCTCACTTTTTGTACACTTACAGGAATTTCAAGTAAGCATTTTCATAGTAAACAATTTCTTCTGCCATAAACCCTCCCACATTTCTATATATTATATGGTATCTCAAAATAAAGGTTACTGCTATAGTTCTGGAATGGTTAAAGAAATCCTTTTCTTGTTTTCTTCAAGAAAATACTTAACAATTGTGGGGTTTTTTTGCATTTTAGTTCTTCCACAGATTGTTACTAGGTCATGAATTTAAATTGCAATGAACAAACAATAGTGAATTTGCTGATTCACATGCTCTAGCCCTGTTTTCATATGACAAACAACAGTGAGGTTAAATTTGATTGTTATACAACAACGTTATTTTCTATAGCGCTCAAAACATAAGGGAAGAGAGAGATCACATCGTGTTCTGAGAATACTATTTTTGCCCCTTGGCTCATGAACAACTTTAGCTGTGGTTGATCAAAGACTGAATATGTAGTGGTTTTTCTTTCTCTAGCAAAAGAATTGGATCTGTTCACCAGTCATAACCCACTATTATCTTTATCATACACAGGTCCCTCAAACTTTGCACAACAGTCATATTACATAGGTAAAGATACCCTTGCATGCTGTGCAATGCATTGCAGAACACATCTATGTAACAGAATATATGGACCATCACAAAAGAGTTCGAAGGGACAGAGTCAATAAAGAAACCAGGAGGTCTATATTTGTATATAGTTGCTAACATGACAATGTTATGAGCAGATTAATAGGAAAAAAAGTACAGTCTGAAAGTTCATGAGTACTATAGTAAAAGCTTGATGCAGCTTCAATCTACTTGTACAAAGCACTTTTAGATCGTAAGGTGGTTTGATTGGCAGAATATATTTGCTTCATAAAACATGTCAGAAAAAATGGAGTTTATCCTGCATGCAAGTGCGTGTACGCATAGTCATAGAGTTTCTTGAAAACTCATTTATCAGAAAAATACCCATGAAAATGAATGTATCTGTAGATTCTACGGAAACAAACCTACAATTTTACAACACAAGTCAATCAAAACTAGTACATTTACCTTTAATTTTTTTATTTATCTTTCTTTATTTTCCCAAAGCGATACTCCTTGATTAACTAAATCACAAGAAGTATAAAACACCTACCTATCAGACAGCACAGCTTTCTGTGTACACTTTAGCTGTTGAATTAGATGCTTAGATATAATCTTAGGAAACAAATATTAGATGTTCATCTTGAAAAATCTAAAATTGTGGCTTTAGAGAAATATTTAAAATACGTCTTTTAATGGTATTGAATTTTTCATGTGTATTTAATAAAAGATTGTTCTCATCTAAATCTAGAAATCTTGATGAAGGCACCTGTACTTAAGCGTGGCTGCTTCCTCTAGAGCCAACAGAAAACAACATCTTTACTCACCTGAGGTCTGAATTGGAATTTATTTATCTGTACTGACGGGAAACAATGGATTTGAAAATAACTATATAGTTAAATATACAGGTGAAGATAGAGTAAAGAACAAGAGCATTATGACAAGGAGAGATTGCATCACTTAATTCTCTAATGACTCTACGATAAAAGCAGAGTTTACTTTTCAATTAAAGGACATACATATTATACATTCTGAAAAATAAAAGAGGAGAAAAAATTTAAGAGTTTCTCAGAAAAATCTACACTGAGAATACAATTTCATTGCATGAAAAAATTTAATACAATTTCAATGTTAAAATTATAGACTATTCTAAAAAAAAATAAAAGAGGTAAAAGACACCTTTCCATGACAGGAGACCATGCAAAATGTACTCAGAAAAATTTAGTAATCCTTAGATCTGTCCTTTCCCATATTTTAAAAAGCAGGCAAGTTAAACATAAACCACACATTTCTTCATCTTCAATCTTTTTCCCTACTGTTGGCAAAACATGAAAAATTTTGTGTGCAAAATATTAGAACGGCCCCATGCACATGCAACACTTGCATTAACTTCTCGATGTATTGTAAAGTAATTAGTGGTGCTTGAGAATGACAAATCCTTTAGAGATGTCCTGCAATGAAGTCAGAAGAATCTACTTCTGTCCTACTGATGGTCTTTAACTGTAGAATGAGCTTTTGAGTCCTCATCTGATTAACTATAGAATTTGGGTGCAAGACTCTGGCAAACAGACAAAACAGATTTGTGTCAGGGCAACATGACTTTGATCCACATTTAGTATTATGGGGTGGTCTTATACCAACCTTGCATGTTGCCTGCAGTAAAGAGCTGACAATATTATTGATTGAACTCAAAATACTATATTACAGATGTCATTAATTAACTTGTAAGTTTCATTACTATTTTATACAGTGATAATTTTCAAACATTCTAAAATGCTGCAAGTTAATTTATATTGTTTTAAATCTGTGCAATATGTGTTGAAAAAAGATGTATTAAAAACTAATTGCAGGTTAACATATAGTTATTTAATATTATCACATTAATTTGAAAAGAAAAATTTTGAGAAAAATAACTCATTTTAGATAGAAAATTTGCAAATATTTTTGAATACTTATATAGGTGTGCAACAATTTTGAGTAGTATAATATACTTTTTAAAAAGCATTACAATTTTAGGAATATTCTTCTTGTTATATGTGCTAAAATAAAGAATCCTAGCTTTCTTCAACCCCATACTTATCATCTTCATATTACTAAGATTTAATGGTTGTATATTTACTAAATCCTTATTGTTTATATTCCATATAATCATTTTTTTCCAAGAAATACTTTTCATTAGAAGTTATTATCTGTACGATTTTCATGTTATTGAAATAATTTCCAGTAGTTTATCATTAACCCTTTCCTTCATATATTGTCTCTAATAAAAGATGTATTTTTTCTTATTTTTATAGAGAGTTCAAAACATTTCATGTTTTATTCAAAATTACTCTGAACTTCCTTTTTTCTAATTCCAAGCATTCAATATTTAAAATATGTCACCTTTCACCTGTTTTAAGCTGAAAAGCAATGGACCATTTCTTTGTGTTTTACGCTGTTTATCAGCTTTCATTTTAAAACTATTAAACTGTTGCTAGGCCTAGAAAAAGTCTGTTTTTCATAGGAATACCTAAAGAAATATTATTGCCTGAATATGTTTCCAGGATATTTTCAATATATATATTTCTAATCATCTGTTGAGTCAAAGGTTACAAAAGGGGAAACTGCCTTGCGTTTTTCTTTGTATCTATCCATCATCCCTCTTTTTGATCCCCACGAAATTTTGTCCTCAGTTTCTGCAGATTTGGGGTTCAAAAGAAAGAAGTTAAAATCTTATTCTCTTTTTTTCCTGAAGATTACAGTCCAGATTATAAATACAAATTTTAGCAACAATGGGGCCAATGGTTAAAGAAAAATACAGACAAAGGCTAAAAGAACTTGGAGGTTATTACAAGCACAGTAACTGAATAGACATCTGAAATACTCAGCAACAACAAAAATAAACAACCTCTTTTAAAAATCTTGCAAGCACTCAGTAAGTAAAAAACAGACAACCAACACTGAAAGCAGTAGTTCTGTTTCTCAGGGGTACATCTGATTTAATGTTTCAAAATTTCTCCACAAAAAGAAAAACAAGACTCAATACTCAAAGCAGGGGTTTAAAGTAAGCTAACAGCAAAGTTTGGATCTGTGAGTCTCAACAGCCTCTATTCAAAAGAATAATGCCTTTAGTGCTAGCAAATAACAATATTTTAAGTAGAA